>JAPYZC010006458.1:0-10419 GCA_030522665.1 Ichneumoninae sp. A BG-2022a | reverse complement strand
AAACATGGAAACATGGAAACATGGAAACATGGAAACATGGAAACATGGAAACATGGAAACATGGAAACATGGAAACATGGAAACATGGAAACATGGAAATATAGAAAAAAAGAAATTGGATGGAAAAAGACTTACGCTCTCATTGCCTTTTCAGCTTCCAGCAGTCTCCTCGAAGTGGCTAGCAACAATGCAACGGTCAATTCGGATGTAGCATCGGTGAGAACGTCAGGCGTATAGCCGACCCGAATTCCTCGAGATTTCATAGCTCGAACATCGAGATGATTGTAACCCACGGACATTGTAGCTACGACTTTCAATTGCCCGCCGGCAGCATCGAGAATCTCCTCGTCTATAGCATCGGTGAGTAAACAATAAACACCATCGACTCCTTTAATCTTCTTCGTCAACTCCTCCCGTGGAATTGGCGACAAACTGTTCCAAACTACCAGATCGCACCTTGTTGAATTTTTATCGATCATTAATTCCAAAATTTCACAATTAACGTATGAACGATTGTATGCGTGAGAATAAAACAATAGAGAATAATAATAAGACAGTGAGAATCAAACGGTACTCACTTCGCCTTAAGAAGATCCAATCCAACTTCGGGAACGTCGCCACGGGTAACGAGAACTTTCGGACGAGCCATCGCAGCTATGAACCTTTTAGATTCTCCTCCAGCTCGCACAGTTCGTAAATTCGTTGACCGCGTTACGAAATCAAACGGTAGTTTGCGAAACGAAGCTAGCATCGTTGGCCGGATAAAGCGTAATGCTCATTTTTCATTGGAGGATTTTTTTACATAGTTCTTTTATCACGTCTAAATCGTCACGTTGCTCGTCGCGTCTCGCGACCCTATCACGATCAGCTGGAGCGTCCCAATGCGCTTACGTAACACCGGCGCGAATTTTTTCCCGTTTTCAAACTTGAGTCGACTGATAACGTGCATAGACTTTTAATGCTAACTAATAATATAATGTAATACGATACAATACGTCTACGCGACGAACTCTAAGTTTTCTTTAGTCCAGAGAAGAAACTTTTGCTCGTTCTTGGATATGACTAAGTTCGCTTACTTTTTGTGTTAAATATTCTCTTTACAGCTGAGGGGTAAAGAGAATTCAATTTTTTTTTAATAAAAAATGGACAATTCGTCAACTTGTCCATACTTTATTTCCGTCTTTTTTTTAACATTCAAAGGTCTTGGTTGCATGGTACAAAAAAAATGTTTGTTCAAATCGACAAATGCTTTATCGCTTGAAGCAAATAATCGTTTAACAAAACAATGCTTTATTTGTATCAAACAAAAAACAGCCTTGAATGCATGTCAACGCGGCTTTTGATTCACCCAAACATCAATTTTTCTCAGTGTAGCAACAAAATGTGTAAAAAAGAAATCAGGAAAAAAGATCACAGGGTCAGCTGAGAGTGTACTTTCTTCAAAGTCGCTGAAAATAATTGATTGAAAAAGTCTATGTTGTTTTAGCTGAAAAGCAACGCAGTTTAGGAAAAATAAGTCATTAGTATATAAATGATTAATACTTCATTTCTTGTATTAAACGATCTACCAGATGGAACATCATTGGCAATTGTTCGAAGAACTTAGAATTCGCGTAGATCGAGATAATAATACATATTACGGTATAATCTCAAATTCGATGCCACATTCCATAGTTAAGACAATAATACATATTACGATGCCACATTACATAGTTGAAAAAATAAATACATAATCATCTTAAGTCAGTGGGAATAATTCTTCTCCGCAGCTAGAAAAGTGTTTCTCATGAGCATCGCAACTGTCATAGGTCCAACTCCACCGGGCACAGGGGTGATGTGTCCAGCGATTTTTTTTACTTCCTCGTAATCGACGTCACCGACGATTTTCGTCTTTCCGTTTTTTCCATCCACTCTCGTGATTCCCACGTCGATTACGCAAGCTCCAGGCTTTATCATGTCTCTCGTCACGAGGCCAGGAACACCCGTAGCGGAGACAAGCACGTCGGCAAGCTTGGCGAATTTTTTTAGCTCTTCCGGAGGCGTGTGAAGGTGACAAATCGTCGTCGTCATGTCGAGCGCTCCGGTCTGACCTGAAATGAATAATACATTGATATTATAAAACATAAAAAAATGGGATCAAAAAGATCGACGAAAATAAAGTATCGATAGATAAACCGATGAATTGTTCATTTTAGATAAAAACTGAATTTTCAATTAAAAATTGAATTTTCAATTAAAAATCGGATTTTCAATTAAAAATTGAATTTTCAATTCAAAATTGAATTTCAATTCACCATTCAATTTCCAATACAGTTTTCAATTACCAATTCAATTTCCAATTCACCATTCAATTTCTAATTCACCATTCAATTTCCAATTCACCATTCAATTTCCAATTCACCATTGAATTTCCAATTCACCATTGAATTTCCAATTAATTCACCATTCAATTTCCAATTCACCATTCAATTTCCAATTCACCATTCAATTTCCAATTCACCATTCAATTTCCAATTCACCATTCAATTTCCAATTGAACATTGACACAGTCGGTTCGTGAGCAAAACAAAAATATTTATCTCCATAAATTTCCTAACGGTGCATGCTTGGATTACGGTATAGAAAAAAACAAAGACCTTGAGAGTCAGCGTGAAGCAAAAGAGCTATGGGCAATCCGACGTGCTTGGACCTCCCAATAATTACGGCGTTTCGTCCCCGAGTCTCGACTCCTGACCTCACTATCAATTCACGTACCGCGAGTGCGGTGGCGGGTACGAAGCCTCGACTGTCCGAGCACAGTTTGCCGAGATTTTCCAGATGGAAACCGTCGACGTCCTTTCTCGTGCTCACCGCGTGACAAGCTTCTCGCTCGTCCAGTCCCCTCGGCAATGGCAATTGCACGAGAACACCGTCGACTCCACCATCGCCGTTCAATTTCTCAATTTGCGCTATCAATTCGCTCTGCTTCACATTATCGCCGAGGAGAATCGTTTCCCCGTCGATACCTATCGATTTCGCGGCCTTGACCTTGCGCCCGACGTACACCTCACTCGCCGGATCGTTTCCGACGAGGATAGCGACGAGCTTTGGTCTACGTTTGCCCGACGTCACCCAAGCGTCGACGCGCCTTTTCACATCGTCACGAATCTCCTGGGCTATCGCTTTGCCGTCTATCAAAACGGCATCCAATCTGAAATAAAAATAATAATTCGCCCCATCGTTATTAATCATCGTACCATTATTTTTTTATGCATTTTTTAACAGTCTCACTCAAAACAATCTATAGAAAACTATAAACATAAAAATAATACATCCCCAAATTATATTCTTACACAAATTTTATATAAGATTTTTAAAATATATTTCATACAAATCCGTAATACTAATAGTCCTATAATAATTAATAATTAATAATTTTATGGATTACTTATAGTGTTTCGTACTTTTTACAACAGCGTTCGATAGTGTTTCGATCGGTAACTTTGTTGTAGATTATTTCAAGCGCGCAATGCGCGAAGGTTGTACGTACAGAGATTTGGAAGTGTGCAGGCGAGACGCCCGGAAGCAGCTTGACCCGGTCGGGCTCGCTAAGGTCACGATTTTTCTGGACAGCATTATTCCGCAAGCGAATTTCAAACTGATCAGTCCGGGGGATCAGAAACGGTGAGCGACTCGATGGCCACCTTATCGTTCACCTGCGCTTATCGATCGGAATACGACACCGTTCCTCGTGGACGATCCACCGACCAGCTTTCAACGTTCTCGCCGCAGATCTCCGCAGGACTGCTCGGCTTTCTAAAATGTTGATGGTCGGCTAGACGCGCGAACACGACCCGCCTCTGCGCTCTCCCCTATTTTTTTTATTTTTTTTTTAAATCCTACTCGGTCGAATTTCAATATTAGAAACACCGAGATTCGCCACTCGGGCCGAAAAATTTATTCGGCCAGCGTTAGAGCGTCTGAACAGATTTGAATAAAAATCGTCTCACCCGCTCGTGCTTAAGAAAACGTCGAAAAATTCCTTTGTCACCCACCATCGATAATGTCTCCGCAGCTCCGGCGGAAAGCGCGCCTCCTCATTGGTCGGACGCCGCGACCAGTTCCCTTCTAAATTGGGTCAATGGAGAATGTCGCGATCGCCTTTTCCAGCATGCTCGACGAATGGCCGGACACATATCGCGTTCTCCCTTTTCATCGCGAAATCGGACGATAAACGTCGAACCGTCAAATTACGGTAAATCCATCGAAAAATCGATGTCCCATCCGACTTCCGGTTGAGAAACCGTGGACGGAATGCACGACGATTGTAACTCGTACGGCGCCCGACGAGAACGGCCCTCCGCGATCCCTGCAACAGGAGAACGGTGAAAGTTGCCTTTTCTAACGTCACACACACACACGACGGAAGAACCTCCGTACAGTTTGTACTTGAGGCAATCCCCACGACTCTCCGGACTTTTATCTCGTGTATCGTTGCGACTGCCAGTTGTCGGCCTCTTCGCACAGTATTCGTACGATTTTTCCACGATTAAATAATCCGTACGGTTAACACCGAATAAAAATAAAGTTACACGACACCTGAGGTTTACGCACAGACACGCGTACACGCATACGACACATACATACAGCGCTACGTCTCTCCCCGTCGCGCGACCAAAGTCGTCAATTTACCGTCGGTCGAAACTTCAACAGAGCAGAGAATATACAGCAGCACGGGGAACGCGAACTTTTTCGTAATCTTAACATGCCAGTTTGATCGGGAGGCACTGCGCGACCTTACTGCATCATGTTATACATTTCGTAAACAGCTGTTGACGAGTGGTCGGAAAAAAAAAATTCAATCGTATTTTTACGTGCGCTAGAAGATCCTCGACCGAGCTCTGGCCGAGCGTGAATATAATTCGGATACGGCGGGCCAATTTTTAGAGAGGAGACGGAACGGTGCGATTTTTCCAGTCTAGCAAGAGACAACGACGAGCTGGTCTTCCGTGTCTCTCGTGGATGGGACAGCTGTTAACACAACACACTTGGATAAACATCGCACGCTTCTGGTCCGTGACGGAACGTCGGATTTGTCTTTCGAGGAGAAAAAAAACAACAAAAATACGGTTGAGATAGTACGTGATTTTTTGGGACATTTCTCGTCGGGCATCGAGAGGGTCGGATTTTTTTCCTGGGCCTGCAGCCAAGGTCGAACCATCTCTCTTCGCAAGGTAACGAATGTCTATAAAGTGTATCTGCGATGAAGAACCTTTCCTGAGGGATTCGAGTGTAAAATAGTTTTTTATACATTCGCCATTCTGCGGCGAGCGGATAAGCTGAATTTTTGTCATTGCAATAATCTTTTATGTTGACTCTTCCGACTACAGGGACGCAAGGAACACGAAGATGATTCGCCCGGATGCTGAATCTACGTGATAGAAAGCCACTCGATGAAGTCCGCAGCTTCGTTCGCAGCTTCGTTCGCAGAGTCAAACTTTCAGGGAATAGGCGTAGATATGGCCGAGCGGCTGGGACTTGGGCCCGAGGTTCGGGAACTCAAGCTAGGACCTACGTTCACCAGCAACAAGTCAACCGCCTTTCATACGTTAAAATGTAAGCTTTGAAGATTGGCTAAGCTTAGTTTGCAAAAAAGTGTATACAAAAATTGCTTCCAATAGGTCGATATTTATTTCTTTGCATGGTGCGGAGAGTCGGTAGATATTTTAATCCAACAAACTGACCAGTTCGTCAAAGAAATTACCCAAAGGTGCCATGAACGCGCCTGCTCAGTGAGTCCGCACCATAACTATCGTCAACAATTTTTGTAGATATTTTTTTAGACTGTAATTTATTACTCTTGGATATTTTTGAACAGCAATTTATACTCATTAATTAATCCTACAAATATTTCATGAATTTTAATTAACGTTATAGATAGACTCTTATATGTCTATGCGATATAAATATTGATATGGAATTTAATGTACAATTGTGATGAAACGTTAGTGTTCAGTGTGTTAAAAACATTGGTAATACTTTATTGTTAATAATTTACTTTAACTTCAATGAAAAAGTATATTAATTTTTCCATCGCAATTGTACATTAAATGTAATGTACAAGTTTTTGCCTAAAAACCTAAAGTCTGGTCCATCAAATTCACAATGTTTTTTCAGAGTGTATATAAGTTCACACTTCCTTTCTGTAAACATTAATAATCTTTATCGTATGTTAATTAATTACCTTTGCAGATATTTTGTGAACGGTAATTAACTGTACTCTCTGATATTATTAGAATCATAATCTGATAATTTTAAAGGTATTTTTTTATCCGTAATTAATAACTCGCCTAATTATTTGTTTTCAAAACTTAACTAGGCGTATGGTTTATTTTCTGATAACAAAATTTCGTTTCTCAGATGACTTCAAGCCCGCGAGCGTGGATGTTTCGAAAGTGGCCAAAGTCGACGTCGGGAGTAACAACACGATGACCGTTACCGTTCCCCACTTGGACGGGGCGGGAATCCCTCACACGGTTTTCAAGGGATCTCAGAGGCCTTACAGCAAAGAGTGCGTTCTCATTATCGACAGGATAACGGGCGAGATAACGCTTGAGAAACTGTCGTCCAACATACAAGTGAAGAAGACACGAGTCGAGCCTAAGTCTCAGTCATTGCTGACCGTACCCGCTTCGAACAGGCCAAATACACCGGTGGAAATAAGAACGAGTCCCACGCATGGGAGATCGACTAGCAGGACCAAAGTGGCTAGCGGCAAGAAAAGGGAACCTACTGTGCAACTGAGCCAGAACAAGCCTCAGCTGCCGCAGCAACACAGTCCTCTGACCGTCTCGCCTTATCACACGAAGAGCCCACCTAACATGATGAGCGGCAGGTAAATATTGCCGGGAGTTCTCGAATCGGAGATACGTGGAGCGTACACTCAATTCTGCTCCGGGTTCTCAAAACTATTGGCATATCCAAAAATGTTCTGCAAGCAATCAAATTCTTTTATTTCCAAAACATCGTTCACGACTTGAAACTGTAGTCACAGGATTGTAGCTATTGTAAAACAATTTGTTCATCAATTTTATTTTCTTCCTCATAGAGGAAGCTTTGTTATGGTGAAAAAAATCGAGATTTTAATGAAAAGGTATTCAGAATGTTCGAAAACACCGAAAAATCACGTAGAAAAAAATGTCTGGATGTACGTAGGTATGTGTGATTTATCCGCAAAAAATTCAAACTGGTATAACTCGAGAATGCCTCGACCGATCAAGGTGAAATTTTACACACGGCAGGTGTGGTTAATCGTCAATGTTTCCTCAAAATTGTATTAAAAAATGTTCTGTTGTTTTCTTTTTGTAGGCGATTTTTGAATTCTTCAAAAAATGTCTGTATTGAATTTCGGGAGAATCGATTGACCGTTTAAATTTCCTCTCAATTAGAGTTTTCTGTATTTTGAAAAATTAGAACTTTATTTTAAACGTTTTTTTCTGGATTTTTTATCTACCGTTCAGTCGCTTTTGCTAAAGAGAACGAAAATATTTTTCAACCATCGGTGAAAACTGTGGTCAATGGAAAACATTTTTTTCTGGATTCTCGTCGGAAAGATTTTTTTAATTAATCTGAAATTGAAATTAATTTTCCCACTTTTATTTCCAGATCTCCGGCCCAGCCGTCGATCCCAGGATCGATAGGATCCTCGACTCTGGCGAGTCTACCGATGATTGGCGCGGACTTTGACGATTATGTTGTTGCGGCACCGGCACCCGCTCCGCCAGCCCCGAGCGCATCTCATCACTCCACGGTACCCTTGAGATCCGGAGTCGCCAGCTCCGGTCCTCCGGTCCTCCCCGAGCGTTCACACGGATCGAAATTGCCATCGAGCGCCCCCCAACCGCGGGACAACGCCGCGGATGGAATTGGAGCATTGAGCGACACGAGCTCGAGTAGCTCGAGCTCGGACAGTTCCGACAGTGATTCAGACGCTGAGAATATTCCTGTTCCGATGGCGCCGACGATGACGAATGGTAAGCGGATAGAAAAAAAAATTAATCTTCATCCCGCAATTTTTGTTTTCTAACATATCATATTTTTTCGCTCCTCAAGGTCGCGCGAACGGTGCAACATCCTCGCCACTGCTCAATATGCCGGACAATTTATTGAACGACGATTTACAATTGTCCGAGTCCGAGTCCGACAGCGATTGAAAAAAAAAAGAAAACAAAAACAGAAACAATTCATGACGAAGTTTTTTTTCCCTGACAACTGAGAGGGGAGGAATTATCTTGCAATATACTATTGTGTATTACATTGTTTACAGAGAGAGCCGAAAGAGAGATACGGAGAGATTGTTACAGAGAGCCGAGTCAAGTACGGAAAAGAGGATAATGTATTATAATTTTTTTCGTGACTTTGTTAAGGTATTAGGGCTTCTCACTATTACTATCTTTACTGTTATTATCAATTAGAAAGAAACAAAACAAAAAGAAAACCATAGGGCGTATAGCCCTTGCGAGCTCTCAAACAACCTCCCAAGAGAACAAATAAAGGTCTTGCCAAAAGCCACTAAAAGAATTATCTCATTCCGAGGCAATGATGAAAAACAAAACAGAAAGGAAAATAAACAAATAGCAACGATTCGTTTTTCATAGATATAATCTGTAGACGTAATAGTCAATAATTAATACATGATTAATATAAAAAATATGTGCGTTTGGCGGTTATAATGTAACAATTACTATCAACCCTTCACAACACTTAGGAATTTTTGCCAATACTAATACCGTGTCATCTTCTGTATCATAAAATACCACATAGATATTGCAATTAATTTTTCATAACGCTTGCACGTAAAACCTCGCTTTCCGTTCCTGTGAAGTGTGCGCAGGCACTTTGTCGTATTGCGTACTAACGCAATATGGTCTTTTCTTCCCGCACTAGTGCGGAAAAGTTCCTTTCCACGCACACTTCACGGCAACGCAAAGCGTGATTTCCGCGAATTTGTTAGAAAAAATTATGTGAATAGCATGGGCGTAAAAAAAGGAGTTCTGCCACGTACGGCATTTTCACACTCGTCAAGAGCCCCTTTCTACACCTTTGCCATACAAACAACTATTACTTCACTCGGTGCGAAAACGGCAGTTTTACGCACGCTTCGTAAAACCCCCATTTACGCCTTGTGAAGTAAAATTTCGTACGATAGCCGTGCGTAAAACTTTTCCTTAACTTGCAAACTAACACAGGGCAAACTCAAAGTTTTATCGCACTAGTATCGTAAATGACCAATTTCTTCATTGCCATCGAATTAATTACACTTTGAGACTGTTGTGTGAATCGTTCCAGAGACTTCTTTGCCACTTTTTTTTTTATATTACGTACTGGCGAGGTCGACGTCCTCGCTAGGCGAAGAGTCCGTGCGCGAAAGGTTAACGAGCGAGTGGAATTACCAAAGCGATCTCCCCCGATCAACGGTCCAATCTCGCTATCGGCCCAGATTTTCAACGATAGTTCTGATAATCCAATATCAATTTGGCCAATTGTCCTCGATGTCCCAGTGCAAAGTTTTTCCTTCTCTCGCAGTTGTCCTTCGCTGTCGAGCTGTACGTGGAGTTGCATCGAAACGAATCGCCGTAACGAATTTTCAGAGCTGGCTCAACGGCACGAAAAGCGTGCAAGTCGCTTTGCGCCACGAAGAGCTGGAATATCGATTCGGCGATATTGCGACGGGAAACCTCGAGGACTGTCGCGATATCCTTGTCCGTTCTAACTTGTGGAATTTCCCCGGCTGTTCGTCGACGCACTGAAATTATCATACGAATATTGATCATCAATTTCTGGTCGTGGTAATTGTTTTTTTTTTCTTCGAACTTACTCGCCAAATAATCTTTTACGTAAAAGGAAATGCTCTCGAAATTGAACTCGTCGTATCGGCCGGCATTTCGAGTTACGTCGATGTCCGCCGGAGACTGCTTCGGATTTTCCGTTTGAGCCACGTCAGGATTGTATTCCACGAAGGGTATGGGACTGTAGATTTGCCACTGGCTTATCGTGTTCATTCGTACCTGCAGACAAAAAAAAAGAGTTTTCCCAAATAGCATAAAAATTCCACCGGACTTTTAGGATAACCCTGAATGTATCTGCATGAGACGAAATTTGATCAAGTTATAAGGTACGCGTTTTGCATCGCACAAATTTGGCTCGGGAAAGTTCACTTTGAGAGTAAAATTCTACAAGTGAACATTTTTTTTTTGTTCTTCCTAAAGCCGTGCTTTTATAGAGACTTGCCAATGATGAAATTTGACGTCATGCAGATATCTTCGGGGTTATCTTCTAGGTTCGTTAAGGTAGTACTAGCGCAATGACTGACGCCGCCTAAGTTTGAGAGGAATAAAAGAGAATTACAAACACTTCTCGATCGGATAAAAATCTGAAAAA
>JAPYZC010006456.1:0-13394 GCA_030522665.1 Ichneumoninae sp. A BG-2022a | reverse complement strand
TAGAGAAAAAAAAACGAGCGAGAAAAAGTGAAAAAAAAGGGAAAAGGAAAAGAACACACCGAGGAAAAGGTAAAAGAAGAAAAATAGTCTGAGAACTCTCTACCTACACGCGCGTGGCAACGGTCGCGTGGAAGTTCGCGAACGAAAATTGGGTTAGGCGTGGTGGTTTCCTCGAGGGAGATTCGACGAGACGGCCGGGCTGTGTACTGGTGTACACATCTGGTAGTATGTACCACACAGCCGGGAGCAAGGAGTTGCGGCGCTAGACCGCTTTGTCGAAGTTCTCTGGCTTCTTCTCTTTTTTCCTCGTACCGACTGCCGAGGTAGAGTGGGAAGAGCCACGGCTAAAGAGCATGTATCTGTGGAGAAGTGGGGAACGTCGACGTTTTCCCTTGGTACGTAGGATGCGAGGTAAATAAAATACAATATATATATACATATATATATATGTATATAGAAGGACTGAGAAAAACTCGATAAAAAGTACTTTGGGGATGGGGAGAAAAAGTTTCGTTTGTCAACCGGGAAAACTCCTGTGAATGGATAACGAACCGAAATAATGTGATGCGTAAGAGAATTTTCTTAAAGAAGTTTGAATAAATTGTGGCGATGAAAAATTCAATTTAGAGGCACATTATTTAAAATCTGGCACGTTGCTCTGAACGCTTATTGAATTTATTTTTTTTTTGCGAATGAAAAACGGTTCGAGCAATTTATAGAGATGTTTAATATTGCATTATATTAGCGACGAGGATTTTGACGGAGCAACTTTGACTCAATGGTTTCCGTAAATTATAAATCCATCGGTGTGAAGTTCAGTGGTATAGATTGCGTTAAACTGGCCATGTTAAACTTTGGAGCCAGCCGGTTTAAAATTTGCAATTCAGTGGCAGGGTAAGCACGGTGAAGTGATTGTATGCCAATCACTGTTTTCAGCTCCCCGCTTAAGCGGGCACGAAAGGTCTTAATTACCTTATCTCTCCGTTGATACGTTGAATTACCCTATCTTTCAGGCGGCACGATAAAAACGTTGCCAAATTTGCGTGATATCCGCGAAGGGTTTATACTTCCGGTTTATACAAACCTCCAATCCAAGATATTATTCATTTATTTATTCGTTTATTTATTTATTTTACTTCGGTTTAAGAACACGTGTATTCAGGGTCGTGTCTGGGAGCCATTTCTGAAGTTTCCAAGGTCCGTTATCAGCCGCAACTTCAAAAGAATCAAGTATTACCCAACACGAATGCCCACTCGAGGCTGAGCGCGTGACTCGGGCTTCTAAAAATGGTCAAGTTACGAATAGTTTCTTCCGCAAAACTTCTACCCGTTGACACCGTTTAACGTCAACTTCTCTCGATAAAAAAAATAAAATAAAAATAAAGTCCGGTCGATGAACTCGCTAATTACGCGAACCGGCGATAAAATCGAAGGTGCTGGCACGTATAATCCATACGTTTCCACCCCACTGTGTAAACTACACTACGCCCTCCTGAAATATCAGATGAAACTGCCGATGCATGATAGCAAAAAAAAAGGGTAAAGGAAAAAAAAAGAACCCCTATCGTGTATCGATGGTGCGTGATATGTCGACCCCGCGATCGACAGGAAACGGGCTAGCCCCAGCGATAAACCGCGCGGCGAGCTTCAAAGCTAAAGGATTTCCCGATCCACTCACTTTTGCCCCGGTAGCATCTTTTTTTTTCCACCATTTCCCGTATCCTCCGAGCGCGCTCGTTTCGAGGCGATTTCGCTGGCCCGCACTGGTTCCCTTTTTTCCCTCGGAGCGTTGCAGAAAAAAGCGCCGGAGCAACGGTCGTCTCTGCGAAACGATTTCGCAGAATTTGAAGCCACACGAGAGACTCGACCGGATCTACGCTCCCTGGAAATGCACCGACAAAAACGTACAAAAAAAATGTCTTCATTTTTTGTTAATTTTTTAGTATCGAAGTACTCCATCTCCGCCGTCAGCTCGTTTTTCGCACGGAACCCAATCAATCCGTCGGTCCAAACTCCAATTCCACCCTCGACACTGATTCGTCCCTGGAAAAATGGCCACCTTCAGTTTTTCTATCCAAACACTTTTTGGACCCAAACTTTTCCGAAAGTCAACCTAATCACGGTCTCTTCCGGCTGTTTCCCGTTTGGCTTTCAGGAGCAGTTTACATTAACGGAACCGACGAAACTTGGCCGGGGACTCGGTAACTTACAGCGAGGTGGTTAAACCGTGCCGGTAAAGCTGACCCCAGTTTTGTAAAGTTTACCTAGCCGGATCCGCGCCAGGCATTGTAGCGGGACAGGCAACTTCATCGTTTTGACTCGCGGCGTATGTGCGCGGGACCGGTTTACACTGGTTCGCTGGATGGTCTTACATTAATAAAGCGATCGCGTGCTCGTTAGCCAACTTTCAGTTTTGGGCGCTGCTCTGCCGCGAGTTAATCCCAGCCGGCCGCGACCGCACATCCCCCGGCGAGGCGAATGTTTGGCCCGAAATGAATAATCGATCGGTCGGTTCAATCGTTTCGTCAATTACCAGCTGCACCGTGTCGGGGCGAAAATAAATAGTGGGCCGGTTAGGGCTGATAAACGATTGAGAAATAACGAGCAACCACTCCGGAAAGGCTGATTCTTGATTCGGCGGAATTCGCACCGAGGGGTTGGTCACGGGGTACACGATACCCCGTACCACCAGGGTTACCGGGAACCGTGGAGAGGAGGAGCGAGCCAATCCGTGTTTCACCTCAAAGAGGCTTCCGACTCCCCTTTGAGGGAACCGGAGGGGCCTCGTTACAGCGCTCAAATAATAATACACCCTTTGAATCCGCGGCTAGAAATCACGTCGTGGCACGGAGAACCACTAGACATTATTTCTGTACACGGTACCACAACGGTTTTTACATTTTACCAACGTTACCTACAAGGGTATTCAATTTTTATTATTTTTGTTTACCTTTAACTAACTTTAGTTTTTTAATTGAAGTTAGTTGATTCAGCAAATGTTACGACTTCACAGTCAGTGAAACGCATTTCCCTATACGTTGGGGCCCCTAGAGGCGCTCCCGACAGCGAAGGGGTTAAAGTAACGTTTAGTGAATCATTGTGTTAGAGTTTCGAGGGAAACAATAAAATTGTAGGGACGAAGGGTGGCAATTAGGCGCATCGTTATGAATTTAATATACTCTTTAAATGCGCTGCCAGAAGTCGCGTCGGGCGGAGCACGTAAAACCATTAGAGATTATTTCTGTACCACAATGGTTTTTACATTTTACCAACGTTGCTTCCAAAGGTATTCAATGTGTATCGATTTAACCATTTTTTTAACCACCTTCAATTTTTTTTTTAATTTAATTCATATAGCAAATTAAAAAAGTAACCTTTAACGAAGCATTGTGTACCAATATTGTGGAATATAAATTGAAGGGTCGAAGGGTGGGAACGAGGCGTATCGTAAAGAATTTTCGCACATGGCAAATAATCGTAAAATCCGTTAAAACTCCCCCCTTCAGTTCGCAGCGAGGGTGTACATTGTGCGTACAACTGTCGTGCCGGCTGGTACGAAAATCCCCGGATAACAATGCCTCCCAATAAAATCAACAGACATCTCCAAAAAGGGGTGAATACGGACCACCGACCCTATATCGCCAAATAAATTCCCCGTAAACCGGTCCATCTTCCCGCAATCCGTGCTCGTCCAGCCGCGTTCGGTTTTCGGTAAAATTTTACAGCGACCGATTTCGAGCCCGTGTATCGATTCCCGCCCCAGCCAGCCAGACGACGACGCACTCCGCTCGACATTCGAACGAAGAAGACGAGACTTTTCATCGATCATTCCGTGTCAGTTGGCGATGCTACTGGTGCCTCTACACTGCAGTCTATAGCGAGGATGTACGTGTAAACCACAGAAACACAAGGGCTTATCTCCCGAATTTTTACGTGCAAAATCGCCCCACATACGCCCTTACGTTCCGCAGCTCTAGATGTGTGTATATATATAGATATATACATCCATACATACGTAGTGGTTTTGCTATAGAGCGAGACTCCATACCGCTTTCGCGGCTCTCTTCGCAATCCCGGTTGTGAGAGCTCGCACAGATGTTCCCCGAGCCGAGGGAATCATCGATGGTGAACCGTGCGGGACTCTGCGCTGTGCGGCGGTTCGCGTGGTACCACAAGCTCATTGTCCTCCCTCCCCCTCGCCGAGCGTAGTTTACATTCGTCTCCGCTTCGCTCCGCTCGCAAACACACCACTTATTACAATCTAAAATGATTTGTGCGTCTCACGTGGTCCCGGATCGTCTTTACCGACCCAGCCGGTGCCCTCGCGAAACTGGACAGCGGCTCGACGCAGTGATTCATCGCCGAGCCGGGTACGAACACTGATAAAAAAATACGGTTGAATCAACTAAGATTCGGGCAGGGACGTTCAACTCAAGATTTTGTTCACACAGCTAAAAAATTAGTTAGTTCAACAATTTTTCGGGTGATTTCACCAAAATATTTTTGGGTCATTCAAATATTTTGTTGGACCAACTAAATATTTATTTGAATGTCCCTGCCCGAATCTTAGTTGGTTCAACTGTACTATTTTTATCAGTGAACTAATTCCCGGACAGACTGGCTGGACTTTCCTAGCGCAAAAAATTTACTTCATAAAATCCGAAAAATAATATCGGCACGAATAACAAAAATTTCGATTACACCCGACGATCCTCGATCCATTTATACTTTAATATAACTTCTCCAAAACTAGGTGGGAGCGTCGAATATAGATGTATCAGAGTGAAAAGTTTTTTTAGTCGAACGGTGTTGGAAATTAATGGAAAAAATTTATAACAGGACGATGAGAAAAGTGCGATGAAGTTCGGAGTTTTCGTGCCGACCTTTAGTTGAATGGACGAATGGTGTCCGCCCGTCGAGGACTTTCCGGTTTAGTGACCATTTTTTTATTTTTATATTTTTTTTCCGGGTTAGTCGAAAGACCCGACAGTGATTGGCAAGAAAGAAGATAAGTCCGGGGGGCGACGAGTAGGAGCGCCGGGGGTCTTTAATGAACTCGCAATGTCTGCCGGCTCGGCTGTCTAATTAGGCAGCATAATTGGCCGGTGGTTGAATTTAATCGGCTTACCGTCTAACGCCGCACGTACGTAGGAGGCGGGCTTTTGGCTATCGTGTATACCGACATTTGCATAATACACACGTCCGAGAGGGATCAGGACAAACCCTCTCTCGCTCCCTTCTGCTCTCCTGTGTGATTAATGAAAATCTCACGGCGCTACACAGACACGACCGCGCCGTTGCTGTGTAATTGGCCGGAGTTCTTAGCTACTTGAAAACGGCCTTTCGCTTTCGCAGGATCAGCGAATTTTACGCCCGACGAGTTTCGATGATAATTCTATTTTTTTTTTATCCTCACATCACGAGGCTTATATGCGAAGATAATAATAGCCCGCGATTAGAGAAAAATAGCCATAAAAAAAATGTTCCTGGTATCTCTCAACGAGACACTTGGAGTTAATTGCCCTAAATTAACGGCATCTCGGAGGAATTGTCCCACTGCTCGTTGTACCAATTTACTTGCCGTTATGGGCTCGGGGCAAAAGTAGAGTAAAGTTGTATATATTTTGCGCAATTACCCTGAGAGCCTCGTCGGGGCAAGACGGACCGCTTTCTTCGTGGTGGCCGTTTTTTACCCGGAAAGAAATTCCCCGACTTTTCACTGACCAATTAAAAATGTTACCTTACCAAACTTTTAATGACTTATAATCAAAAAAATTTATGATGCAAATGAAAATTCCGCATTTTTTCGACATTTTTTAATTGTATATTCTTTTTTAAATGTTCCTAATTTTTTTTAAGGCTCCCTTTTATTTAGTTCTTATTTGTTTATAGAAGGTGCAGCGACAATTTACTTTTTCCCTGACCAGTTTTGAAATTCCCTGGCCTTTCCCGGTTTTCCCGGTTTTCCCTGACCGCGGCCACCATGTTCTTTCGCGGGAAAGACGGCGGACGAAAAAGTGAGCCAAGTTCAATCTCGGAAATAAGGACGGACGGTGGTCCGTTTTGCCCCGGTCTCCACCCATTCTACCCTTTATCGATTATTTCCGATATCATTCGTGAATATTCGATGATCGTTGACACGATTCGTCGAAAGAGGCGACGAACCACTTTAATCCACTTTGAGCCTTTTGTTGGAAATTTCGATATTTTTTTTGTCGGGAATAGATCGTTGTTTTCATCTCCGAACTAATTACGTTTCGGGGACAAAAGAGCGGTATTGTTTCTCGGGATTAATGACGACGCGTATTCCGGGTAACTCGAACCGAAATATACTCGAGGGCCTCGGGGTTCTCGAATCTCGGTTTATAATCCGTAACAGCTTGGATGTCCGGGAGAGCTCGAGTAAATCTCGTGTTTTCCGGATTGACGAGCCGTGGCAACGAACTCCGGACGTGACGACGACCCCGTCGCGTTAACGGGTCGTCAAGGTTCTTCGTAACGCGATAACGACTTCTTGCCCCTCCCCACGGTACGCACGTAGATGTTGCATGAACCGAGTTGAAGTTCGAGCAGTGAAAACGGTGACGTCGTCTCAGCCGGGCATAAACTTCGTGAAAGGGTCCATTGTGATTCTCGAGAAGCTCGATAAACATGCGCCCTCCTGAATGCGACGCGTGGCTCTGGAAATCGTTGCGGAGCCCCGGTGAATCCTGAGACAGCGAACGGTCGACAAATAACAGCGATCCAACCCCCCTTTAAAAAAAATTTCCGCATCCGGGGAAAAATTTAATATTTTCCAAATATTCAAAATACTTCAAATGCAAAATAAATTCAATATAGCGCCTTACTTGAGTCCCGATATACGATTACGTGCACAATAGGAAAGCTTTTGTACATTTAAAAAACATTTATTTTCCCTAAATGTCCATAATAATTTTTCTTGTTAATTTTATAATTTCTTTTAATTACGATCATGAATCCGTGACAAAAATAATGACTTCCGAAAGTGCGGTGATTCTTGTATTTAAGTAGCGACCAGATTTATAAATCGGATGAAATTATAAATGAATTGTAAATTAAATAGGATCAAACAGTTTTGCTTCCAATAATTAAACAATACATAATTTTTTAATAATGTATTATCAATTACACAATTGTCTGTGAAAACGATAGAATCTAGTGTGTGCGGATCGTCCCTGTTTGCTCTGCTCGATTCTCCCCGCCCGACGTTTGTTTCTCTTTCGTCTCTTCCTAACAGAATCGCGAGCCACCTTGTTCCCGGTCGTTTAACCCCGGACTGAACGGCGACGTTCTGTTTTCCCGCCGCTCTCTTTCCCCTTCCGCCCTTTAACCTCCGGTGAAGAAGTGCCTTTCGCCGTACAACCGACAAACGACAAACCGAACGCGAAGTTTCCGAAAGAGCTTAAATTTCGAGCTCGCCTCGGTCTCCGGGCGATGTTGGGAAACGCCCACCCGGACAGTTTGCTTTTCTCTTCTCTCGGCCAGAAACCCCCGGTGTTTTTCCCACCGGAGACTACTCCACTGTATCCGTGTTGCGTCCCTCCGTCATCGGGAGAAGCTGTGCGGTTTCTCCGCAAACCGTTTCCGGTTATGAGGATGCTCTCGCCGTGTGTGCCGTGCCAGAGAGCTCTCGGCGGTGGCCAATGTGCCTCCGGAGGAACGTTAAAATATATTTGCTTTCTCCTCTTTTTTTTTCATTTTTATTTTTGTGCGGAGTTCTGGGGCAATGGGATCGCAAACGATTTTTCCCCGGCGCGAGCGCAGAATGTATCCATTGCGAGAGTCTCTCCGGAGTGAGTCCTCCTAAGCTAAAAGAATTTACTTCATTCACTGTAAAAAAAAATTCTTTGCAAATTAATGAACAGTATTGGAAGCTTAATTTTACACTAAAATTTGTATTTTTCATGAATATTTTTGTAAATTTCAAGCAAAAGATTTGTAATTTTAATATCTGGTATTTTTATTTTACAAAGCAAGTACGTTAATGTTTAAGTAATATGAGTAATGTTAGCAAATTTCAAGTTACAAGTTCAAGTATTAAATTTACAATTTATTTTTACAGTGTTTACTTTTCTTAGGTCGAATTTTAAGACATTAAGTCAGAACTTGAGATCGAACCTGATTTCGTGCTTAAGTTTGAACTTGAGTTTGATCTTAAATTTGACCTTGACTTCGAACCTAATATAAAATTTAAGTTCAGACTTAAGATCGAACTTAAGATAGGTATTAAGCACGCAATGAAGTTCGAGCCAATCTTCGACCTCAAGATTGACCTTACGTTCAAACTAACGTCTTAAAATTCGACCCATATTTCATTTATTTCATTCATTGTATATATATGACATATTCAAGTTACAAAGAAATAGAAACCATAAAGCGAATATAATTGATCAATTTTGAATTGACGATCGATGATGATACATAATGATATTCGGAAGTCTTTATTTTCTTTGCTTTACTTTTTTTTACATTGCATATATTGTGGTTCGAAATTAGTGGTTTCGCGATTAACCCTCCGGCGTCTTGAATGGCTTCGTCCAGTCGAGTCTCGACCAATTAGCGTGATTACTCCGTGGCATAATTACTGGTCGATCGGGTTCTCTCGATGCGTGGTGCAGGTTCGTCCGAGGCCCCCACTTGGGTATGTAAAAGCCCCGCGAGTCGCGCGATGTTTGCACTTCCAAGAATCTCGCCGAGAGAATCCACGGTACGGGAGATCCGCACGGGACTCGCGAATCGAACCGAGCCGATTTCCCTCTCGTGCGGACCACGACGAAGCGGCTCGGCCGAGACACGCCATGCGTGTCCCTCTTTTCTCTCGCTTCGCAACGCCGCTCTCAGACGACGACACAAAAAACGCAACTCGTACGCACACCGTGAGAGGAGAGTCGAGAGGAAGACCGCGACTCTCGCAGTCGGGATGCTGCGCTGGCGCGCATGTGTTACGCGTTACCGCCCCCGAGAGCCTTTCTCCGGACTTTAAAGGATTCACCGCTCATGTTGGGCGGACGAGAGGAAATAAAAAAATTTACGCCAACGGCATCGCCGCTCGGCGGGTGAGGACTTTGGTCGAGCAAAATTATCACGTTTTCACCCTCTGCGTAACCGTAAAATAATCATAATAATAATAAAATAGGTCATGGAAGTCTCTTTATTGAGAGATATTTAAGTGCAATTAATAATAATAATTCGAGCCGATGTCGCAACAGATTTATGATTTTTTGTTATTAACTTAAGCATTTTTTTAGCGTATGTTGGAGGGGGGTGAAAAAATTGTTGTCTTTCGATCATGGCAAAATCGGAGCGCGAACTGTTTTAGACGAACAAAAATTACCACCTTTTCACCTTTTGCGTTCCCGTAAGACAAAAAAATAAAACGGATAAAGTCGCTTCTTATATCGCTTCTTAAATACATTTTTTTTTATCGACCTGAGAAATTGAAAAAAATATAAATTTCTGGACCTCCTTCGGCCCACGGTTCGTATCCATAGATCGAAGTAGCCGGCTTCGCGCTGAAAACTCGAGACTCGGCGTAATCGCGATAGTCACGCGAATAACATGACGCAAGTTTCTCCTCCCCGTTGCGGTCGCTGTTCGCGAGGAGCCCGAGTGCACGAGTATCGAGTCGAGCCGTGAATTAAAGTGAGTCCGCCGCGAACGAATAGTCATTAGGGCTCTGTAACGAGCGCCACTCCGGAGGCCTCTCCGGCGACTATTCTCGAAATGAATATAATTCAACGACAAAGGGTCATACCGTATAAAATTCCCGTTGAAAATACAAACCCGACCCTGACTTCTCGATAAAGTACAACAACTATCGTATTCTTTTTATCTCCTATTTTCCTTCGCCACTCTACGAGAGTGAAAATAACTGGGTCTCTAATTTCCCTCGGCCTCATTCTCTCTTCTTTTTATTTACTTTTCAGTTTTTTTTTGCCTCTCGATAAACATAAGTCTCGGTCGTTATAAAATATACGGACTTCGAATGTCGGGCTCCAGAGGCAGGACGGCGCTAGTTTCGTTTTCTCGTTTTAGGTCGAGTGGAGTAGCAGAGCTCCGTCGAGAAAAAGGACGGGGCAGGAGGGAAGCGCGGGGGGGTCAAACGTGAAAAATAAAATAGTAGGCGTAGTATAAAGAAAAAAAAAAAAAGTTGGACGGAGCCGTAGCTCGGGCAGCCTTTGCGAATATGGCCGGGCAATATCGTTCTTTCGGTTTCTCTCCGAATCCCCCACCTCCGTCGTCCCTCCGGCTTTCCTTGCGACGTTCTTGCCCTCGATATCTCACTTCCACCCTGGAGACGGATACACCGACTGAAAAATTTCCTCCAGACGGAGCCGCGAGCGGCTCCGACTTCGTGGATCACGCGCCGTGAGATATTTTATTTTAGAGTGAAAAAGTATCCTTTCCTTAGGATGGATACGCGAGAGGGGGGGAGGGAGCGTCCCGGAGGATTATCCGGGACTAGCGAACAGCAGCCTTGAGCTAGACGACGCCTTTATTGCCTTGCCCGGCGCGCCCCCTCGAGGGAGATATTTCTATAAGGTAGTTACCCGGAGTGGCGCAAGATGAGAAGAGACACGAGAATTTTGCGAGCTGTTAATCAGCTGGGATTCAAAACTGGCACGAGAAATTGAGAATTTAATAACTCGGCCGGCGATCACCGGAGAACAATGAACCTCTATTCATTTTTGAAGCTCTGAGAATTCCTCGTCGAATGAGCCCTGGGCGATCGAAAACCGATGATTAATCGTCGAGTTATCGACGAATGAAGACATTCAAGCAAAGCCTTCAAAATTTACTGAGAAAATTTAAGAAAAAAATTATTTTTCGCAGTTGAAGTTTCTTGCTTCCGTTGATAATTCCATTATTATCTCATTATTTTTATTGTAATATTTTTTACTATTGTTTTCGCATTACCTTATGTTATTTTTACAGTTTTCATTTATGCTGGTTTTTGGATTACTTGTGCTGTGTATTTTGTGGCACGGTGTTCTTAGGGGGCTTAGGCCCTACAACACGAAATAAACAAATCTATCTATCTATCTATAATTGGTCAAATTAACGAAATAATTATAGCGATTAAAGGAACATTTTGTTGAGTGAAGAAGTCAATAAAATGTATTTTTTATCCCCCACAATTATTTTGTTTATTCGACCGAATATGCTCAGCTCTAAGCGCACGTTTTATCGATCCGGAGGGTTTACCTCTGGAAAAGATCTACGGTAGAATGTTCTTCAACGTCCACCGGGTTGGGTCATTTCGAGCGAATAATTCCATCGAAGTGGTGCTCGTCATCTGCTTGCCTGGTAACGACCAAAAATAATTGTCGCCCCTTCGGTTTCCCGGAGAGTTCTTTCTCATACAGCGTGAACGTAGCGAGCTACGCTTTCCGAACTCGAGTGGTGAGCATTATCTCCTCCGTCTCATCGCGAAGAAGTCCACCAAAGCGAAATGAGTCGTCGAAAAGTCTGATGGTGTTGGCTGGCCGCGCGAGAGAACGAGAGCTCTACGTGGGCATCGGCAAAGCGCGCCCGGGGCGCAATTAAAATACTTTTGGGGCGTACAGCGCCCGACGAGCCGTGCGAACCAGTTCGGAGGCGTCCGAGTGTGTTTCGACGCCCGATCCTCCGTCTCCCGCGTTATCGCGCAATGCCGTTGCCCCGGCAATAGAGTTAATCAAGAGTAATAGAGCCGGAGCACGGACCACCTATTAATAGAGAATATATCGTCTATGTGTGTCGGTGTAATTTGTGTTACGCGTGTTTGCCCGTAGTGCAATCATCGCACGCGCAGCTACGGCCATCGTCGAACCCGCACTCTGCCCATGTGTCTCCTCTCTCCGCAATTTAACGCTAACCATGTGTTTTATGCGATCTATGCACACACGGTCCGCCGCGGGTTCCGCATCGGACCCACATTCGTCGGGGGGTGAAACGGACCGCTTTGAGTCATATTTAGCGAGAAAATTAAACAGTCTCGTCTCAAAGGGAGAACACTCGGCCGTTCGGCACATTTACGTCTCTACCAAAAATAGACTCTAACGACTCTACCATAAAACATCTCTACAATATTGCAACTTCAGCGCACTAGAACTCTACTCAAAATCTATGCGACTGGATAAACACAAACTCTAACAGAACGAACCGGTCGCCAACAACTCTACCACATAACAAATATTTATTTAAATCAAATAAGTATTTATTTGCCGAGCGCCGATAAAATGAATAATTTTTCCGGACGCTTCGCCTCGGAGTTTGTGTGTCAACCGATATCGGGGATGGGAGTTTTCGAGCGATCGTCAGCGAGAAATCAGAGCATCTTATTGCCACGACGGCATCGCGACGGAGAACTCTGACTTACAGTGTAATAATAAACTTTAGCTATAGCGTCGAGTTGCGTTCCCATTCTGAGGTCCCGACTGCGACAATGAGTCAGATGCGTCCATCTACCGAGGAGCTGTTGATGGCTCGAGCATTGTTTATTATGCATAATGCGTATGCTTCGGAGAGGGAATCAGCGCCGAGATATTTATGTGTCACGCGGACGAATAGATCGTAGCACTGATTGGAATTCTTGAGGGGAGCTGGTAGCGTTTATTTACGACGACTTAAGGGCAGAGCAAAGAATAATAAAGATCGATTGGTAGGGGAAAAAATTTAAAAATCATACGACAAATATTGTGTTTCATATTTGATCATTTCATTTTTTATCTTTCAATTCCGTATAATAAAATTCATTCAACTCAGTAAAAAAATGGAATAAAATCATCATCACTTTACTTTACTACAAATGAAATTTTATCAAATTGTAACAAACTTTGTCGAATAATTTCACGAATCGTATCAGATTAAATATTCCTCAAATAAACCGGTGATAAATTCAACACAAATCTCTCGTATTAAAATAAATTTAAAAAATCCAACGTTAAATGTCTAATTCACATTGCACCACGCTCTACTTTGCACTGGAAAATCCGTGATGATCTATAAGGTAAAGGTACCAATGATCGGACGGTTAAGAGCAGCCTAAGATTCCAGCAGTTATTAATTTATCAAGAACTTTTTTTTCTTGAAATTACCAAAACCAATATCAAGCTGATAGTTTCTAGTTTCCAAAAGTCACCGGTTAATTATAAAAGGATAAATATTTCTTTTTATTACGGAAGAAAGTATCAAGAGAGGCCAAATAGAGCGGTTTTTTTGCAGGTCCCTATATTCGGACACTGCATGTCCCAATATTTCGGACGATCGCAGATTTCGAGAATTCTGATGTTCGAACTTTTAGTTAATATTGACTAAAAGAATTCCTTTGCGATTTATCAATTAAATCAATGAAAACAATAATATTCACGCGAAACAATAATGAAGATAAG
>JAPYZC010006451.1:0-12618 GCA_030522665.1 Ichneumoninae sp. A BG-2022a | reverse complement strand
CAGCGACGGGTTGGCTATAGTTCGAGGTGCACTTAAGGGTCCTTAATAATTTGGGTATTTGCATTAATTCTGTAGAGATAAAGAATTAAAAAATCCTTTACAGAAAGCTGTATATATTTATCGAGACACTCGGAGGGCGTTGCATTCGTTTTATTACTGAGTGTTGTGATGAATAATTTAAATGAGGAGATTCAGAGGCGTTGAAACTAAAACGAATGAAAGGTTTCATTGCGATTATCAATGTACTGCTTGATCGTGGGGCAAAAAATCCACAAGATTCGTGTTCTGCGCTGAAAAATACTTTTAAATATGCTGCCGAAAGTATTTTATGGAAATTTTACTCTTTTGCCCAAATGATTGGCCCAAAATTGAAATATTTAAGTGGGCAACGTCTCGTAAGCGGAAGTCTGTTTTATACGGCGCCTGGTTCGCTATACACCCAGAAAAAAGATTTATTAAAATCAAATATATTTCGATCTTCAAATGACGTTTATTAAGATAAAAGAAATTTTTGCTTGCCTTAATAAAATCCTTATTAGATTCAAATAACTGCTTTTCTTTAGTGTAAGTAAAAAAATATATTCAAAGATTTGTATCAGAAAATAAATGTTTATTAGGGCCAAAGAAATCATTTATTTGACGGCTATTATCCGGTAGTGCGCATTACAGAGTCGTCAACGCTTCAGTGGTCTCAAAACGTCTCTCGCTGATAGTACAAGACTATATTTATTCCTTACGAGTAACCGATACATTTTAATAGAGAGGTAACTCAGCGGTTTGTTTTTATGAAACTTTGTTTATTTTAAGCTGTGTACTTAGATCGAATTGTGGTTGTGAAATGAGATCTGGAAGCTCTTCGAGATTGGTTATGTGATGATATAATTAATGTGCGACGTGATTAGTGAAATCGCGCATCGATAACGAATCTGTATGCTTATTTAATGATAAATCATCGCTCGTTGATGCTTCGTTGCTAGTAAAAATGACTTATCCAACAAAAAATTCGTTCCTGCGTCATAACTATGTCACATTATTCCCATACGATCAAAAGTAGCAGCTTTGTCACGGAATAAATAAATAAATTATTTGACATAAATATCCGTTTATTAGATTCAAATAAACATTTTTAAATAATTATAATAAATAATTAATTTAATAATTAATTAATTTAATTTAATTTAAATATAATAAATAAATAATTTAAATAATTATAATAATTATAAGTAAGTAATGTAAGCATAATTACATGTTTAGTCCCCCTTAAGTGGAAACCCGTTTTATACAGCGGCGGGTTGGCTATATAGTTCGGGATGCACTTAAGGGTCATTAATAATTCGGGTATTTGCATTAATTCTGTCGAGAGAAATGCCTTTCCAGGAAGCGGTATATATTTATCGAGACATTCGCAGAGCATTGCTTTCGTTTTATAATTGAGTGTTGTGATGAAGAATTTAAATGAACCCGTGGAGAAATTTATTAGGGGGTCCCGACTTACGATCGGATTCCGATCGGGATTTTTTAGGGATTCTCCAAAAAGGGTGTCCTTGTGAGAATCCAGCTGGATCCCTACCTAAATTTCTGCACGGGAGGAGGTTCAGAGGCGTTGGAACTAAAATGAAAATAAGGTTTCTCTGCGATTATCAATGTCCTGCTTGACCGTGGGATAAAATCGCCGCCAGATTCGTGTTCAGCGCTGAAAAATACATAGACATATGCTGTCGAGAATATTTTTTGGAAATCTTAAATTTTGCCCAAAAGTAGCAGGGGTATTCTTTAGCGGTCTTTTTGAGGTTTTTCATCGAAAAATCTCGCAAAAACGCCGATATTACTGCAGTATATGTGCTGCAGTTATATATTGCATAAGCCTATGTTGTATATTTTTCCCGCGAGACACTATCGATTCCCGGATTTTTACTTAATTCCCTCGCAAAGCCGAGAAATCGCTGTTTGAAAATTCCATCAAAAACGCCACTTTTTGAAAAATCGAAATGTTCACGTTTTCGTTTCACGGTTGTAGCTGATGTACTTTTAGGTCACTGATTGTGAATCTACCGCTCTTTTCACTCCCATAAAATACGCGAATCGGAAACCCCCTGTACAGGCAAAAAAAAAGCAAACAGCCCAGATTTTTACGAGACTGAGAATCAGGGAAGTACGGAAGTGCGTGGGGTGGAGATCAAGGAAGATCGAGACAAGCGAGGAGCACGGGAGTAACATCGATGTTCGTTAGCTATGAATAATGCATACCAACGCTTGTGGAGCTTTGATCTATTGTAGTCGTCGAATTTACGTAGTCAAGTTAGTAGGATACCGACCAGCATTTCTCTCATGCGTGGTTGAGGGAGAGTAGATGAAAGGAGGGCAAGAACGTTGGTGATCGTGACGTTGGTGGGTTTCACAAAGGTTCAAAGGTTTCGCCTACGATAACGCACAACACCTTCGCTTTCCACCGCCGTCACGTCGGCCGCCACCGACGCTTTTGGCAAAACTCAATTTTACAAAGCGACTTTGCTGAGCTCCGCAATTCTCACGTTCTCGTTCCGCCGCATACGTTGGGGTTGGCCATTGCCGTTTCGTCCTTTTTGCCTCCGTTCATTTTCTCGAACTTTTATGTACGGACTTCGTTAACGGGAGAACCTTTCGCGGGACACCTCCCCTTCGGAAACACACCTGTGTGCATAATGCGCTTAGGGCTGCAGCCCCTACATATAGGGTAATGAATTACGCTGTATCGATGGTCCGGCGCCAGATTGCCATATCAGATATGCTTATGAGCAGCTTATGTGATCTCATGGCATTCAGCTATCGATGTAATGTTTGACGCTTGGAGGAGGCCTGAGGAGGAGTCCTAAGGGAGACTTGAGACACTTAGAGCCTGGAAAAGGGATTTCAAAGGGGGACGGAATAATCGAGGTTTGGGAGAGAGATCTTAGGTTCTCTAAGTTCTCAAGGGGGCTTACAATTACCCGCACCTGGTGGAGAGGTCCAAGGGGTACGCAGAAAATCGGGGTCCCAAGAGGGGTCTCAAAGGAGACTTACAATACTCAGAGCCTGGAGAACGGCTTTCAACGGGAATAGAATAATCGAGGGGACTTACCATGACCCGAACCTGGTGGAGGGGGTACATAGAAGGGTACATAGAAAATCGGGGTCTGGCGAAGGGTTCCCAAGAGAGACTTAAAATACTCAGAGCCTGGAGAAGGGGTTTCAAGGGCGACGGAATAATCGAGGTTTGGGAGACAGATCTTAGTTCCTCCGAGTCCTAAAGTGGACTTACAATAACCCGTACTTAGTGGAAGAGTCCAAGGGGTACGTGGAAAATCGGGGTCTGGCGAAGGGGTCCCAAGAGGGTTCTCAAAGGAGACTTAAAATCCTCAGAGTCTGGAGAACGGGTTTCAAGGGCGACGGAATAATCGAGGTTTGGGAGACAGATCTTAGTTCCTCTAAGTCCTAAAGTGGACTTACAATAACCCGCACCTAGTGGAAGAGTCCAAGGGGTACGTGGAAAAGCGGGGTCTGGCGAAGGGGTCCCAAGAGGGTTCTCAAAGTAGACTTAAAATACTCAGAATCTGAAGAACGGGTTTCAAGGGCGACGGAATAATCGAGGTTTGGCAGACAGATCTTAGTTCCTCCGAGTCCTAAAGTGGACTTACAATAACTCGGACCTAGTGAAAGGGTCCAAGGGGTACGTGGAAAATCGGGGTCTGGCGAAGGGGTCCCAAGAGGGTTCTCAAAGGAGACTTAAAATACTCAGAGTCTGGAGAGCGGGTTTCAAGGGGGATGGTATAATCGAGGTTTAAGAGAGAGATCTTAGTTGCTCTAAGTTCTCAAAGGGACTTACAAAAACCCGGACCTGGTGGAGAGGTCCAAGGGGTACGTAGAAAATCGGGATCTGGCGAAGGGGTCCCAAGAGGGACTTAAAATACTGAGAGCCTGAAGAACGGATTGCAAGGAGGACAAAATAACCGAGGTTTAGGAGAGAAATTTTAGTTCCTCTAAGTCCTCAAAGGGACTTACAATATCACGCACCCGATGGAGGGGGTCCAAGGAGTACGTAAAAAATCGGCGCCTGATGAAGGGGTCCCAAGAGAGAGTTTGAAATAATCAGAGTTTGGCTGTTGGAGGGGTTCGCCGGCGGCAAAATAATTTTGCTTCCTTGCACAGAAAGCTTCGTTATAATATAGCGGTATAATATAGTGGTACGTATATTCATATCCGTTTTCACCGTTGTCATGACTCGGTTACGTTATCAGTTATAACGCACGTTGTACTTTTCAGCTATCTGCTCATGGAAATTCTCCCACGGCATACTATTTCTAATTATGATATTTTACATCAAAGGGTAACTCTCGAACCCGTGCCTCGCATACACCGCACGTAATTCAGTGTAGGAGCTCGCTGATGCGAACATTAACGTACACTATGAAAATTTCAAACGCGCTGTGCAGGATCACATTATCGGTACGCTCGGTGAGTTCCCACGGATCGGTGGGTACATAGTTTCGCCCTCAAACAGGTTTGCTATTTGCGAATGAGATCGTTTGTCTTTTTGTGTCCGTAAATTATTAAACGAATAATCATGTTTATATTTTTGTTTCCTCATATAGGAAGCTTTGTTTTCGTTAAAGAACATGAGATTTTAATGTCAAAGAACTCGAAAACTAAAACTAAAATTTGGAACAGCAGTTGAGTGTGCCAAATTTATAGTCTATTTTCGTGAAAATTGAAGGTTTTACGCGATTTTGAATTTTTTGAAAATTCTCTGTGGTAGCTGTAACATTTTCCAAGTGCATCGATCTCGCTTAGCTATTACAGGGAAAATAAACATGGTGTCATGGATGAGACGTGTGTCATCAACATACGTCTCATCCAAGTTACGATCGAATTTCGTAGAGGCGAAGGGACGACTTGATAATTGCTTTATTTATCGCCGAACGACGAATTATACCCATTGAGTTGCGACCGGTATTTCGTAGTTTACTTGATGCAAGTATGCGCATATACGCATATGAACGCGAAATCCTTCTGGCAGCGGTTGCGGGCGGTACTGCGAGTGCGCATATGCTCCACACCGAGTTTGCTTATACATATGTATATTTACGTATATGCCATATACATACATATATATAAATATTTGTGTGCATACATATGCATATACATATACATACATATATGTATGTGGATGTGTATACATATATGTATGTTCATATGAGGGATGGAGAAGGAGAGACGACACGGGTTATCGATGGCGTTCGAAACGGCCGTAATAATACATCAGGCAGATTAATTAGTACGCTTCAGATTCCATTAACCGAATATTTCAACACGGCAGGACGAAGCGTACGGGGGAACACGCGGGGAAAATCGCATATTCCGCGCGAACGCACGAACAGGCTAAGCCGGTACAGTTTTCCCAAATCGTCCAACGCCTCATAAAATTCACTGGTCGGTTTGTGCCGCGGTTCCCGCGATGCCCTCGGAGTTGATGAAAATTTAAGGTTTTTGCGTGACCGTAACGACATTTTTTATTTCGGTAAATAGAAGCGGAGACGATCGATTTTATTTTTCAATTTCTCTCGTATTTTTTTTTACCCTCCGCTCGTTTTTCGCGAATTTAAGCTCCGGCGCGAAACGAAGGACTTTCGCAGGAATTCTCGGAAAAGTCGCGGTCTGAGAAGTTTATCCAATTTATCAAGAAACTCCGATGAGTTACTCGCGCGGCTTACCCCCTCCTTTTGCATTCGCTGAATACGGGAATATTGGAGGAAGGCACACGGCTCGAGAGACGGGGAGAGAAGAGCGAATAAAAAAAGTGTGCTCCAAAATAGATTTTAAATATATAAGAGAAGTTCTCTTTCGTACACACGTTTCCGAGGGATATTTTTTTTTGGACCGTGCATGCAGCATAATATTCATATTTTTAATACTCCACGATGATGAACAGAATTTAAGACGTTCTTTCGCAAGAACCCGCGAATCCAATCCTCCGCCATCGAAGACTCAGCTCGGCTTACAAGCTTCGACTTCGAATCGCGTATATCGAGATCCCAATGGAAATCCGCCAATCGGCTCGATCGTTCTTTATTTTTACATTCAAATCGCATGACTTTTTCAATATTTTTCGTTGCAACAGCTATTTTTTCTCTATTGATCTTTCGTATTCGTGAATATGCATCGAAGTACCGGTTGGAATGCTTGACGTACGTTTTGGTTTTCTCTATAACGAGTTCAATAAAGCTCCGCCGCGCGTTGCATGTGTTTTTCGGTGGCCGGTATTCGATTAACCGAACGTTGGAACGTTGTCGTCGGCGGTCGCGTGTACGCGAGCGAACGCACACAGATTCCTTTTGCATGCATACTGTGTACTCGGTTAGCCGGACGGTGATGGCTTTTCCACGGTAAAAACCAAGCGTATAGATCGGACTCGACGGCAATAAATTTCACCGTTAGCGAGCAAGTCTGCCGGATTGTTCGGAAGCTAGGAAAAGGTCGCAACGTTCCGCACATGCCGGCACGATCGGCATGAGGGACGGAGACGCGCGCTCCCTGCCGCCTGCGTGATTCCATCCCAGGGTTGCTGGACGGTACGCATTCGGACGTTGCAGTGGAAACTTGGCGGTTCCCGTGAAACAGCGTCAGCTGTTGGTCGCATGCCGCCGGAGAGTCCCTCGTACGTCGCTGCCTCTCTCCTTCCTCCGCAACGAACCCGCGATAGTTATGCGCCTCGGGCACCGAGCTATTGTGGAACGCGTCAGGTTGCCTTTATGCCTGTTCCTATATCCATCCGATGTCCACCATTCACGACATCCGGTGGACATGATGCACCCGTGGCGGAATACACCACGGCCGGTATAATGCCAGGTATTTGCGTATACGGTTCGATCCGCAACCGCGCGGTAAATGTTTCGTCCACTGGTATACTCGTCAGGTTTTTTTTTTGTTTTTTTTTTTTTGGGAACTACAACCAATTTGCTAAGTCTCGTTTGTTCGGACGAGGAAATTTACTCTCCTCGTAATTGGAAGTAAAAGTACATACGGTATGAAACCAAGGTAGAGAAACTTTTATACCTTAGTTGTGTAGCGATATATGGTAAAACTCAAACATTTTTGCGTATACATTTTTTTGTTTCAATGTACAGAAGTATGTTGAGTACCGAATACCAGAATTTTACGATGAAATCGTGTTCAGGAATTCTTCTCTCTGGAAAGAATCGCAGTGCGTCAATGTTTTTTTTTTTAGATTTGAAAAAATAAAATTGGAAATGTTGAAAAAAATTGTTGATTTACCAGCCGATTCGGGAAACACTGGCCGGAACCGGTATTAGCACCGCGAGCGGGGCGAGGAGCGAAGAAAAGGCCGGTTGCACAGGTTCTCGTTAAATCCGGAAAACGTGCGGGATATTCGCGGTGCGCAGCCGCCTCGATGAAAATTCAACGTTCCGCGAAGGACTCGTGAATGGGGAACCGCCGGTCCATTACCGGAGGGTAAAGCGAGACAGTCAATTGACCCGAGGTGCCGAAGCCCGAGCGTGCGAGTAAGTTGGACGCGAGAGAAAAGGGCGAGTATAACTTCCCGCTCGGGCTGGCGGAGAAGATCATTTCCGAGGGGTTTGTCGACGATCCTCGAGCCGAACGAGCCTCATTGAATGGTCCACCGGCGGCTCGTCGCAGAATAGGCTCTTCATGAATTGGGGCTGCCTGGGAAGGCGTTACGGATAAAGCAAACTATCTCTGCACGGCCGACTGGACTTCTAGCCGTACCACTTACGAGCTGGCGGCGTTACCGTGTAGACGTTGGGGCTCTTACATCCGAAAAATGACAATATTCCAGATGGAACAGTTTTTGGTACATAGCATTTACATAGTGTAATTTGTCATGAGAGTACAAATATATTGCCAATTGGCTATCGACCTAAGTCCTTCAGAAATTTTATTATTATTATTCACTTATTTAGTATTTTTATCAACAATAGTAAAAAGAACGTTTCTTAGTGGAAAGAGCACCGCTGTTCGCTGGTGTTCGCGCTCGTGTCAAGTGCCAATGTGTTAAAACAACGGGAGCAATAAAGAATAATGTTATCGTGAGGATGACGCTGGTATGAACGTCGCATGTAACGAGGGTAAGCCGTATTAGTCACCCGCGCTATATGCCTGTCCTATCAGCGATCCGATTACGGTAATTCATTAGCGCACAATTAATTAATTCCGGGCCTCGATGAGATTATTAATTTTCCACGAGGAACTCTCCGGGTAAAGATGAGGGATGGAAACCGAAAGAGGAGAGGGGCGGCGGAGAAGGGACGCAGGGACAGGTGGTTTCGGCGACGTCGTTAACGTCAGCCGGTGACACGTTTGCCGGTATAAAGTGAACGCGGAATTCGTTGGCTATACGTTTTACCTACGTCCGTTCTCTTCCTTCCATCCTCGTGTAGCCTCTTCTCATCGCTGCTGTTGCTCCTGCTGCTGCTGCTGCTGCTGCTGCTGCTGCTGCTGCTGGGAAGAGCACTGCAGAAAGCCTCTCGCCGAGGGGGCTTGTTTCTCTACCGGAGAAATTAGTTTCAACCCTCTCTGAGCCGGAGGAGCCGTGCCTTCTCTGCGAACTCCTTTTACGTCCCACAGGATGGCCCTCCGCACATCCACTTCCCGTACTGTTCCATCCATCTTGCGCCTTCCCCCGGTTCGCTTATTATATTCAGTAATCAACGGTTTTAATAGTCCTTCCGACGTACCTAATTCGATGCCAGACGTCGAGCATCCTGACAGCTTATTCGCGGCGCCGGTGCCCATAACTACTAGTCCCCGGTGACTCGTGACTAATTCGTGGCGTACACGCTCGTCACGAAAGTTCACCCGCTATTCTTCCGTGGTTGGAACGACTATACGGCGATGCTTTCGAGGCGCCTTCCCGCCGCGTACTTTCCCCGGTCAGCTGTGCCATACAGTAGACAATCGGATAACTGAACGGCAGGTAAGTGGACCGAACCACAGGATAACTGCGACTGGTAGGATCAGATAACTAGACCCAAACACCAGACAGAGCTCAACAACGTACGGCCAGATAACTGGACCCAAACTCTAGATAGAGCTAAACAATGCACGGCCAGGTAATTGGACCCAAACACCAAATAGAGTTGAATAAAGTACGGCAAGATAACTAAAACCAAACACCAGATAGAGCTGAATAAAGTACGGCCGGAAAAGTAGACCCAAACACCAGATAGATTGAACAAAGTACGTCCAGATAACTGGACCCAAACATCGGATGGAGCTGAATAAAGTACGGCCAAATAACTTGACCCAAATACCAGATAGAGCTGAACAAATTACGGTCAGATAACTGGACTAAAATACCTGATACAGCTGAAGAAAGTACGGTCAGATAACCGGATCCAAACACCAGATAGAGTTGAACAAAGTACGGCCAGATAACTAGACCCATACACGAGATAGAGTTGAACAAAGTACGAACGGATAACTGAATCCAAACACGAGATACCGCAGAATAAAGTACGGCCAGATAACTGGACCCAAACACCAGATAGAGCTGGACAAACTACGGCCAGACAATTGAACGTCCGTGCTTTTCATTGGAAGATTGGATTATAGCCCAGTTCGGTTATCTGGTCGTGCCGGATTGGCTTGGCTGCCGAGGAGTTCAGTTATCCGATTGTCTACTGTACTTGGTAGCGTATACCCGGTGTAGCGTAAATACCGGGGGGAAAACATCAGCGAGGGAATCGAATTGAAATTTGCCGGTGAATTTATTCAATTACACAGCACAACAACAACTCTTACTTTCACTCGTGCTGACGAGCAATGTTTCGCAACGCAGGCAAGACGTGGACTGTAAGGATAATTTATTTAAGGCAGCACCGTTACGGTGCGGTGATGAGCGGTGAGCGCGGTGAACTCCGATTCCGATTCCGAAGTCCTCTTCAATTCGTGGTATCTCCAAAAGCAAATGGGACCTAATTCTCAAATTTGTTTTCTCATCTTCGTGTGATACTTCTCTAGACTACTCGCGTTGTTTTTTCAATTCTGAAAGTCAATCTGGGCGCCAGAGAGGGGAACGTGCTTGCGGTACGATAAGTTATTACGTCCAGACCCGCGAATAGTGAGTTCGTTTGGCATAAACTATAAATGAATAGCCTCACACCCAGAAAAAAAATGTATTTGACGGCCACCGTTTATTAAGTAATAATAGTATTAAGTAATACTAGTAGTAGTAGTAATAGTATTAAGTAATATTAAGTAAAATATTTATTTGATTTAAATAAATATTTATTTCATATAAGTAACTATTTACTTAATTTAAATAAATGATTATTTTAACAAATAAATATTTTACTTAATCTTAATAAACAGTGGTCGTCAATTAAATTTTTTTTCTACCTGCACTTCCGCGTCAAATCGTTAGCCCTTTACTCGGGGCCGAAGACCTCGCTGTACTGCCGTGGATATATAAGGTACAAATGGCCCAAAATGCATGCAAAATAAAGAATTTAAATATTTTGGTGTAAGTGTAATGACGATATATATTTTGCACGATGAGTTATGTGGATACAATTCATTTGATAAAAAATGCACGAACATGCTCGACTGGTCTTTACTGTAAAACTCTGCCTTTGTAGGGCCTGAAGGTTTCGTGGGAGAACCTGGCTCTGTGTATATTTCGGTGATGCAGCACGTTCGATGGTCGTTTAATAGCTGATTTGATACCCGAAATTGTGCGCCGTTTATACTAATATTGTCCCTATGTTGCTAATGCTAAAAGGCTCAACAGAAGAATTTAGGATGTTGAAATTTATTAGTGAAGGTTACGACCGAAATGAGAAATCAGATCAGGATGTATGTTTGAAAATTATTGGACAGAAACTGGAGTAAAGGAGCGGTGGGTTGGACGAATATGCATAAGGTAAGGTGAGATATGCATTTAAGGCTCATTCGAGGAAAATGTGGGAAGTTATTGCCCTTTTAGTGTGAAGTGTGAAAGATTTCTAATGGCAGTTCATATCGGAAGAAAAATGGGTAAAATAGCGCAGAGCATAAAGGCGGAGGCAGAGTCGTAAATCTCGGGCGTCACGGCCGGCGCAGACAAGTGAGATAGGCAAACATGAGAGAAGAGTCGGAAAACTACAGGCGTTGAAGCTGACCTGTTCTAGTTATTAACAGCGTAGCTAAGTTTATCTTATTTCTAGAGAAAACATGAGTACGCAGCTAAAAATTGTGTAGCCCCCAACAAAGTGCCTCAGCTAGTGAACGTAAATATTTATTTAAATTACGCAATTAATGCTTTACCACATTAAACAAGGTTTACGTCCAGATTTAGCAAATTCTTGTGGGAAAAATAATGAAGCTCATTCCGCGAGGGTTACCTTGCCGACTGAGACTACATTATTCGCGAGAGCTCCGAGGCCTGTGGGGAAAAAAGACGATAATCCGGAGCCTTGAGAATGGCTCGAGGGAAAATCCGTGACGCTACGCTGGAGCCCCCGGTCGAGTCTAGTACTGCCGTTTCCACTGGCTGCCGACTACGTCCTTGTCTCCGAGTTCCACCTCGGGGCTCTTTCGGTGGGTCGGAAAAATAAATTCAATTCTCCCTCGATTTCTCCTCGGTTGCCGAATGAACGCGGGGCGCCGATCACCGGGAGGCTCCCATCTCGTCTGAGATAGAGGGAAAAATCGCGAACCGATGAGAAAGCAAGGGATAAAGAAATACGAGAAACCCGGAGGATAGCGAAGGACTCCGTTATTAGGTTTACTCGTTTTCGAGATTCGCGTTTCAACCGCCCCGGCTCTTCTGCAACCCAATCTGCGAGGCCTCGATCCGAGGAGTATAAAAGAACCAGAGGAGGAAGAAGAATACGAAGAAGCGGGAATGAAAAAAAGACTGGAAAAAGAAAATCAACTTCCAAGGGAGAGAATGAAGAGGACGAGGAAAGTTCGAGGAGCTCCCGAGCCATTCACTACTCTTCGCACGTTATCATTCCGAGGGGATGAACTCTTTCTCACTATAATCCCGAACCGATAATCGTTCCTCAAGATTCGTTTATCTTACCGACTCTAATGTCCAGTCCGGTAAAAATTAATCAGACTTTCCGAAGTTCTTAAAACGGATTGACCCTTCGTCTGCCTTTTCATGCCTGTTGGAATGATTTTTCTTTTTCCCGTTCGATATTCCTCTCCCTCTCTATGGAAACCGTTTTATATTTCTCTCACTTGCTGGTGCAGATAGGTAACAGAGATGAAAAGGCAGATGAAGGGTCAATCCGTTTTAAGATCTTCAGGGAATCTGATTAATTCATTCATCAGACTGGACATTAGAGTCGGGAAAAAACGAATCTTGAGAAACGATTATCGACTCGGGACTATAGTCCTCCTCCCCAGATAGCCAAAGGCAAACATAGGCAAACAAGGGCAACTGTTTGCCGCTAAGCTTTACTGTTTCCTCGTCATAAATCTGCCTGCATCGCATGGAATCGACGGTGTCAATAAATTGCCCAACATATTGCCCAACATATTGCCCAACAAATTGCCCAACAAATTGCCCAACAAATTGCCCAACAAATTGCCCAACAAATTGCCCAACAAATTGCCCAACAAATTGCCCAACAAATT
>JAPYZC010006447.1:0-46621 GCA_030522665.1 Ichneumoninae sp. A BG-2022a | reverse complement strand
TGCCTACACGGCTTCAAAACCGTGTACGACCCACTCCAAAAAATACGTTTCCACCCTCGCCCCAAACGCGCCAGACAGAAACACGAATCGATAAATCCCACGGGAGAATTCCCGATCCGAGCGAGGAGAAAATGTCAGCAAAAAAAAAAAAAAAAAAATTCCCCGCCACCTGACAAAGTTTTTTTCCCCCTGCAGTCTGATGCAGCTGTGGATGCATTTTCCAGCGAGTTGGAGCCTTTTCTCTAATAAATATAAGATGCCGGCGTGGAACGAGTCTTCCGTTCTGGTGTACGGAAAACACGCTTCGCATCGCATCGCTCGCGATAGTCCGCGCAGTCTCTCGCCGTCGGCGGAGCGGCTCAGAAGCATCCGGAGAGACTACGCCATGCGAGTTATCGATATCATAACGCGGAGGCTTCTACGATGGGTTTCGCCGTTCTCCGCGCCCGGCCATTCGCCGGTTACTTCTATATTTTCTTTTTTATTTTGCGCCTCTTAAGAATCGGAAAAAAAATGCAGTTGTGCGTACAAAAATGGTCAAGGCGGTTATGTCGGTACGCCATCAGCATTTATATGACATAAAAAATTAATTAGTCCAGTGGCTTGACTTAATTTTGTTGAGCATAAATTCCTGATTGATTCGCGAGTCCACAGTACTTAATATTTTTCTCTATTATTTCTCGATTTATTTCTTGATTTATATCTTGATCTAAGTATGTTAATGCTCGATTTGAAGATCTAAGTATGTTAATGCTCGGTAAAAGCCTTCGAGATTTTGTACAAGTGAAATTTGATAGTTAAATTACAACATGTCAAAAGTTTATGCGCGTGACTTTGGATTGCCTTCGCGACATAACTACCTTAAGCGATAATCCCATAAGTTAAACAGCCAAGTTTGTAACCTTGTCCCAGTTTGTAACCCCGACAGCACATTTTTGTCTGCTGTAAATTCAGTTTTCGTCAAAAATTAACTATATTACTGGCAAAGTGAAGAGCGGCAAATGTTTATTTTGACGACACACATAGATCTTAAATTAAATGTTTATTCACTATATTTTATATAATTAATATATTTTCACGAAGTCTCGTAAAAATAATTCTGTTAAACAAGTGACAAACTCATTTGTTCAGGTTTTAATATTACAAACCTGCCCTTTTATTTCGCCCCTAAATAACAATTTTAGTTTGTACTTTTGTTCGTGAAACTAAAAAAATAACAAATACAAACGGACGTTTGTGGACAATAAGTTGTTGTAAAAAGTACAAACTTTTTTTTTTACTGCGCGCCCATAATAGTCCGCGCAGTCTCTCGCCGTCGGCGGAGCAGCTCAGGAGCATCCGGAGAGACTCCGCCATGCGAGTTATCGATATCATAACTCGGCGGAGTCTCCTCCGATGGGTTTCGGTCTCCGCGCGAGAGGATCTTCCTCCGTTCTCCTCTCCGTCCGACCATTCACCGGTTACTTCTATATTTTCCTTTTATGCCTTTTACATTCTCTCCGCTGCCTCGTCGCTTCGTCGTTGTCCCTTTTTCTTCCCCCGGCGAGCGCCCTCGCGCTTCCTCTTGTTTCTACCGGTTCTCATCCGGCTCTCTCCGATCCGCGGCACCGACGGCTCATAATAGCCTCGGTCTTACCCAACTTTTTTATTTATCGACATCGCGCCAGTAAATGCACGGCTCTCCCCCCGAATCGGCTCTCGGTCTTCCTTCTCGTCCCGCCGTCCGGCTTCCCCTTCCTCCCTCGCGGAAACCTTCTCGCCGGCGACTTCCACCCGGAGTTCAAGCCTTTCACCCTTTGACCCTCCTCAACATCTTCGCCGCGATAACTCGCCACCGTGGACTCCACTCCTATCGCCCAGCAAGATACCCTCTACCTATCTGCGAAGGATCCGGTCGGACGTTTAAGAATGATTTTTACTTATCAATTTTTTTTTTTGCTCTACTTAAGGCTGGACCCCTTGGATGCTGTGTCCGGCGGATGTGTCGCGAGCAACCGAATTAAAAAAAAAAAACATTTATGGTAACGCTCAGTATTTTCTGAAATTTTTTGATTGAAGTATTTTTTTTTTTTTTTGGGGTTAAAGACTTTCAGCCTTTGACCCTCATCACCGCGCCGCGATGACTCACCAAAGTCGACTCTGCTCCAAACACACTCTCTACGCTCCCTCCTCCATCTTCCTCCTCCGCCTCCTCTTTTTCTTCTTTATCATCATCTTGGGTTGATTGGTTTTTTCTTTTTGGACGCGGAAACAAGTATCCTTCCGCTTTTATCTATCCGGTTCTGGCGTCCGGCATCCCCGGAACTGCTGGACTTCAGCATCTTTCCGACCTCTCCACCTCCTCCTCCTCTTCATTATCATCATGATCATCCTCATCATCATCCTGAATTTTTTGGTTTCTTCTTTTTGGACTCAGATACGAGTATCCTTCCACCTTTATTTACCCTGCTCTGCCTTCCAGCATCTAGCATCATTCCGGCCTCTCCTCCTCCTCCTCCTCCTCCTCTTCATCATCATCATCATCTTGGGTTCGTTGGTTTCTTCTTTTTGGACGCTGAAACGAGTATCCTTCCGCCTTTATCTACCCGGCTCTCCCTTCCAGCATTCCCTAGACTGCTGGACTTCCCATCCAGCATCTTTCTGACCTCTCCTCCTCCTCCTCCTCTTGATCATCATCATCATCTTGGGTTCGTTGGTCTCTTCTTTTTGGACGCTGAAACGAGTATCCTTCCACCTTTATCTATCGGGCTTTCTCTTCCAGCATCCCCTAAGCTGCTGGTCTTCCCATCCAGCATCTTTCTGACCTCTCCTCCTCCTCCTCCTCCTCTTCATCATCATCATCATGATCTTGGGTTCGTTGGTTTCTTCTTTTTGGACGCTGAAACGAGTATCCTTCCGCCTTTATCTACCCGGCTCTCCAGCATCCCCGGAGCTCCTGGACTTCCCATCCAGCATCTTTCCAACTTCTCCTCCTCCTCCTCTTGATCATCATCATCATCTTGGGTTCGTTGGTTTCTTCTTTTTGGACGCAGAAACGAGTATCCTTCCGCCTTTATCTACCCGGCTCTCCAGCATCCCCGAAGCTCCTGGACTTTCCATCCAGCATCTTTCCGACCTCTCCTCCTCCTCCTCCGGTCGGGATTTCTTCGGCCGTGCTGGACCAGCGGCAGCTGGGTCACACCGGGCCCGCATCCTTGGAGGAAACTAATTGCCCCGTTCCACACCGTGGCAGTGTTGACCTACGGTCGGTAGCGAAGCTTTGCCTTCTCTCGCTTCGAGCTCCGCCGCTCTGGTTTCTACAGATACGGGCTATCGTCTACACGTACCGCACAGGTCCGTATAGATGTATCTCCGCTGGATGCACGGGGTGTCTCTCGCCCTCTATATACGGAGGCTGTGTATGCGCGAGGCACATAATGAACGGAGCTTGTAGCCACTTCTCGCTATGTACGAGACCGGCTACAAACACGTATTTACAGCGGACCTACGGCGAGCCTCGCAGTTGCTTTCTCGATAAAAGCTCCCGCCTGCTCTCGCTGTACTCGGCAATGAAAGGAAGCAAAGGCACTGCGAAAACCCCCGTTCTCGCCGCCCCGCTCCAAGACACTTTGTTAACCCGCTTCTTTAACGCTTGGCTCTTCGACGGAGATTTTTTTTAAGTCTTTAAAAAATCTGGAGTCGCCTTATCGGATTTATTCGCTGAAGCGGGATGAATCTTTGACTTCCCTTCGATTGACCGTTCGACGCACGGTAATTGCCGGCCGAGAATTTTCGTCATTTTTTTTATTGCTGATTTTGCAAACATGAAATTGTTTTAAGGCACGGTGATTAATTTTTTTATGTTATTATTTTTTAGGCATTTGTTAAAAATGTTCTCGTTTTAATTCTCTTGCTGCTCCGGATAATGAAGCGAAGCGAAAGCACTGCGAGAAGTCGCCTTCTCGCCGCGCCGCTCCTCAAGACACTTTGTTAACCCGCTTCTTTAACGCTTGGCTCTTCGACGGAGATTTTTTTTAAGTCTTTAAAAAATCTGGAGTCGCCTTATCGGATTTATTCGTTGAAGCGAGATGTATCTTTGGCTTCTCTTCGATTGACTGTTTGAGGTACGGTTATTAAATTGCCGTGAATGATCGTTAATGAGAATGATCGTCATTTTTTTTCGGTGCTGATTTTGGATACAAAAAATTATAAGATTTTTCTTATTTTTTTTGTAATATTATTTTTTCACTATCGTAATTCTCTTGTACCGGGCAATGAGAGGAGGCAAAAGCACTGCGAAAGCCCTGGCTCTCACCGTCGCGCTCCTCACCGGGAAGTTAAATGAGCCCGCATTTAAAACACTTTATTAGTCTACTTATTTAACGCTTGGCTCTTCGACGGAGATTTTTTTTGTGCAACTTTTTTTTTATTTCTTTATTTTTACGAAGTTATCCTGAAGTTGCCCTATCGGATTACTCCGTTAAACCGATATGCATTTTGGCTTCTTTTCGCTCACCCGTTTTCCCTGCCTCAATCGCCGTCCAAGAATGACCGCGATTTTATAGACAGAATACAAGGACTTCTTCGGCACAAATAGAAAATAAAAAGAAAAAAAAAAAAAAAAAAAAATAGAAATTCTTCGTTCCTAATTGCATTTTCATTAACCACCCGTTAAAAACCTTCTCGCATTAATTGCACGCCGAGTGGTGACTTCCTCAGCGAACAACGCGCGTCGCCAGTTTCGCTCGAAGGGGAAATGAGAGTGAATTTAATTGCGCACAAAGCGAGCAACGGGCGAAGCAAAGGCCGTCGCAAAGCCGCGAAGGAGACGCGGCGGAGAGTTCATCCGAGGAGGATGCGTCTCCGCCGCAAGTAAACAACCATTAAGTATCTCCCCCGCTTAATACTTTACTTCTTATATTTTTCCCCCCTCAACCCCTCTCGAGCACATTTATATTTATCCTAATAATCTCGGTGCTGCGGGGGAGCAATACACCACAACCGAAAGATTCACGAGTGTTTCACTTCGTCGGGGGGTCGCGAGGGAGCCCGCGAAGAGGAGCGAAGTGGAGCGCGAGGCCGAGCAAGATCGGATAGTCTTTATGCAGAGTATCTTTTCTTCCAGACGAAAGATACGAGCTTTTACTCTCTCGTCCTTCCGCGAAATGCTTTAAAATGCGGCGTAGAAACTCCCTCGGCGAGATCTCCTAATGGAAGAAGGGGGAGGAGCCGAGGGCTGAGCTGGAGGAGCGTCTCGAGAAGGAGCGCCAAGGGGGAAAGAGTGAAGCGCGGATAAAGGTGCAAAAAAGTATAAGTGTAATAAAAGAAGGAAAACAATATATATATATATATATATATATAGGAGAGCGGGGCAAAACGGGATAATGAGACAAAACACAATTCTCCAATAATTTTTGGATGGTGGCGATGGTGTTACACTGAGAAAAGCTTACCTAGTAAATAGTTCCCAGGGGGGACGTCTATATTTTACAGTTACGACAATGACCAAAAATTATAGTCGTAACTACACCCAAAAAAAAATTTATTTGACGGCCACCGTTTATTTGGTTTAAGTAAAATTTATTTCATTTAAATAAATATGTATTTAAATTAAGCAAATAGTTACTCAAATGAAATAAATATTTATTTAAGTGAAATCAATATTTTGCTTAAACCAAATAAATAGTGGGCGTCAAATAAATTATTTTTCTGGGTGTATGATTATAGTTAAATCAATTGAATATATATTATCGCGAACTATCTATATAGACGTCCCCTCTGGGAACTATCCGTTATAGTAGGAAATACCATCCTTCTTTTCTCAAGTGTACGAGTGTCAAAACGGGTTTGAAGATCCGGATGTATCGTTGGGGCAAAATGGGACATCCAAAAATTATTGGAGAATTGAGTTTTGCCCTCACTGTTCCGTTCTGCCCCGCTGTGCCATTTTGCCCCGGTCTCCCCAATATATATATAAAATAAAAGGGATGAATAAGAAAGAGGGGAGGAGGGGACGCGGCCGGCAGGTTGAGCCGGAGCTTTCGAGGGTTGCGGAGAGTATTCGATAGGGGGGCGGGGGGGGGGAGGGCCGGACGAGAGCGCAAAGCTGCCGAGCGAGCGTAGTCGATATCAATTTTGTATTTCATCATAAAGCCTCCGACGATGGGACTTCCGGGCGTTTTCAGCGTTCGCGGAAATTCATTTCCACTTTTCCTGGTGCGCCGTCGGTGTATAGAAGCGGAGCTGGGGGGTGGGGGGGGGGGGGGGGGGGGGGGTGGGTGGGGGGGGGGGGGGGGGGGGGGGGAGAATGCTTTTTTTTCCCTCTTCAGCAGCCGATTCCAGCGACTGGTTTTATCGAAAGTTTAATAAATTATCGAACGAGATGCGAGAGTTTAGCCCCATTGCGACCGAAGTGAATCGGTCGGTGCGGCCGTGCGGGGACGCGTCGGATACGTCCGATGCATTGGATCACTCCGGAGCATCCGTTTGGTTTTTTTTTTAATTTTTTTTTTATTTCCGTTCTTTTTTTTTCTTCGCCGCAGCGGAGTCACGTTTAGATAGGGGAAAATTAATCGACGAGAGATTCTGCCGGTGAAGCTTTGAGGCTTTCCCGATCGGATTGTAGGGGAGGGGGGCAAAATGGATCATTTGAGTTAAACTTTCTTGTTTTAAGTACCGTAAAAAAAATATCCCATTTTGCCCCGCTCTCCTCTAACCAATTTCATTAACCCGATGTAAATCATCGGACAATCCGTGCGTGAAGTTATTTCCTCCGTCGGCGGTCCGCCGCTTCGTTTCTCCGAAGCGAATTTAATCTCACCGTTTATATCGTTTTCCGTTTATTTTTTTTACTCTTCTCCGAAGCGCTTGTCGCGTTTCGATAGGGAAAAATAAATCGACGACAGATTCTGCCGATGAAAGCTTCGAGGTTTGCTCAATCAGGGTTTCTAGGGGACAGGAGTCGAGAGGGGGGCAAAATGGACCATCACAGTTGAGTCAAAATTTCTTCCAAGCACCGCAAAAAAAGCTTAAAAAACATGGTCCATCTCGCCCCGCTCTTCTCGAAACCAAAAGGGATTTCGTTAATCCGATATAAATAATCGCACAACCAATGCCCGGAGATGTTTCGTCCATCAGCGGTTCAGCCCTTTGTTTCTCGGAAGCGACCTCGATCCTCGAGCGGATAAAATTAATCTCACTGTTTATCCGTCGTCGGTCTGTTTACTCGCGTGCGGCCGCGGAGCGCGTCAAGAGAAGCCGGACCGCGTTCGTTTGTCCGGGCACTCCACCGGAGCAAATTAACGAGTTCGATTGCAGATTACAGAGCGAGCGAGCCGGCGAATGGGAGATTCGCGGGCGAGAGAGAAACGGAAGTGGAAATCGCTCGATGGTTCGCTTGGGCTAAACAGTCGAGAGATCCGAGCTGCAACCACGGAGAGCTCGAAACGAGCCAAGTGAAGTTTAGTTAAGTAAACTGTTGGCTTGGTCTGTTTTACCCCCCCCCCCCCCCGCCAGCTCGGTCGTTGTTACCATGGCGAGTCGAAGAGAGGGATCAGAGATGAACGTAAAGTTAACACGCTCCATCTACTCGAGGTTGTCCGAGCGCGGGTCGGAAGATGCCCCGACAATGGCAGATGATCCGGAGAGACACAATGCGCCGCACAATGTTATTGACCGTAACTGGCCTCGGGCAGCTGGACCCCTATCCCGTTTATTAGGTTCCATTTTTATTTTTATTTTATTTTTTTTTTTATGTAATTTTCTCAACCGGTCCATCTCGGACCTCACTCGAAAGCACAAATTTATTCCCCGCTGAATTCGTCGTTTCCTCTGATGTTACAGAACGACCGGAGACGCGAGGACAATGCGCTCGAGGGCCAGCGGAGAAGAAACTCCTCGGCGATGCGGGTAAGTGAAATTTAATTTTGGGTAATTAAATTAATTACGAGAAATAAGAGGAGAAAAAAATAATAAGGAAGTAAAGTCTTACAAGACTGTATTAGCAGACCATCAATTTTGGGCGGCTGCGTAAAATACCTGAAACAATATAATTATAATATAATAATAATGAAGAAGGAAATTTGTATCATTTAATTGACAATAACACCGCGTATGTAATTATTTTTTGGTCCTCTATTGAGAAAAATACAACGCGGAATGACAAAAGAGGATTCTTGTTTCTCATTGGATAATCGATATGATATGGCGGACTATTGATTTGTTTATCGAAATACGGTTTATTTATGTGCGTTTATAAAGCTGTAAACGCACGTAAATTAACCCTATTCCCCAAACGCCCCCTAAAACCTATTTAGTAAAAAATGTTAGCTAGGGAGCTTACATTTTTTTTACACAAACATAGATAATTATACAAAGAATCAATATAGTAAATTTGTGCAAGCAATATTTTGTCGTTTCGACAAACAATGTCGCTTGCGAAAAGCCGCCAAAGTGCACCCAGAAAAAAATTTATTTGACAGCCTCCCTTTACTTGGTTCAAGTAAAATATTTTCTTTATTTAAAGAAACATCTATTTCAATGAAGTAACTATTGACTTAATTTAAATAAATATTTATTTAAAGCAAATGAATATTTTACTTAAACCAAAAAAACGGTGGCCGTCAAATAAATTATTTTTCTGGGTGCATGAAGTTGATTAGTTCGATTGATTTATTGATCGGTGAAAAGTCGTAGCGGCCGCTACGGTGACAGGGTTGGTTCCACATTCGTGGAAATTCTTGAGTTTCACATACGCGTGAGAGTGTCGGGAGACATTCCTGGAAATTCTTAGGTTTCACATATGCGTGACTAATCGCGTTTCGTCCGACGGGACGCGAAACCGATCCGTCTTAATTACGATCTCGGTGTATGCGTTTTTACATTAAGCGGCGTATACCGTACACCGTGACGATAGCTCGAATTACGAAGACGTGTGCTGCTGTTGCTGCTGCTGCAGCGGGATCGAAACGTACGTATATGCGGGGCCACCACAGCTGGATCCGTCCGCGCTGCGACGCTCCCCGAGAGAGTACTTGCAGCAAAGCGGCAGCTGACAAATTCCACTCCGAAATTCCGACTTTGTCGGCCATCTGTCACCTGAAGTTTGGCTGGCGCGCCCACCCTCGCGGGGCCAACGCGACCGGCATGTCCCAAAACCTCCTCGACCTTACTTCGCTCCTCAAACTTTGTCAACGCAAAGTGATAATACATTGAACAGGACGAAAGTAACAAATAATAAAGCAGCCGGTGCATCTGCGTGCACTCACCGAAATTGTGCGCGGAAACATCTTCGGCATCTTCCTGGACCGGATAGACTGTTTTTTTGTTGGGCTTTTGATAGTCACGTTGCAGTGAGTGTTGAAGGTCCACTTCCGGGTCACGGTTATTTTCGGTCCTCCTAAGACGGGGACTTGGAATCAAAGCTTCTTTTTCAGGGGGAACTTCAGGCGATGACTTTCCGGATATCCTGCACTTTCAGTCAGAAGTCCCACTGAAGATGTATTCGCATTAGAAGAAAAGAAAGAATTGACAACAAGTCGGAAGAGATAGTTAATATCCCAAATCTTAATTTCCCAAATCGGATTTTGACTCAGTACAGTGGTGCACAATGACAGATTCGGCAGCTTTAGAATCGGATGGGCATGAAAAATTGTCATTCTAACAGACGCATTATTATTTCCAGTCCTCCTGAGACAGGGACTTCGAATTGGAGCTTCTTCTCAGGAAGAACTTCAAGATGATGTTTTTCCGAATATCCTGGACTTTCGTTTAGAAGTCCCGCTGAAGATGTTTTCACGTTAGACGAAAAGAAAGAACTCATAGAATGTAAACCGCAAGAGATACTTCGTGATTTCCCAAATCGGATCAAGTAGTCCAGGCTGACAACTTGGGAATAAACTGCTTCTACATATTCGGTAGCTTTAAGACCAGATAGACGCTAAAAGAAAAGACGCATTACAATAGTTTTCGAGTCCCAGTTATTCCCAGCCGTAAGACGGGTTTGGAATTGAAGCTTCTTTTCAGGTGGAACTTAGGACGATATCTTTACGAATATCCTGCAGTTTCATTCAGAAGTCCCAGTGAAGACGTCCTCACATTCAGGGAAAAGAAGCAACCAGCACAAAGTAATCCATAAGACACAGTTCTCGATTTCCCAAATCGGATCTCAACTCAGTAAAGTTATGAACAATGACTGGTGCCCAAAGTAGCGCAGGATAGAAACTTAGGAATCCACTGCTGCTACATCTTCAGTATTTCTAGGATCGGATAGACAAATTTTATTTATTGGCATTCGGACAGACGCACTCGAATGACTTTTGACTCCCAGTTATTTTTGAGTCCAGAAGGAATTCCAGGTAAACCTCCGAATTTCCTACACTTCCATTTACGAATCCCACCGATGACGTTCCATAGAACCAAAAGAAGCAACTAACCCAAAGTAATCCACAAGACACAGTTCTCGATGTCCCAAATCGGATCTCAACTCAGTAAAGTTATGAACAATGACCTCGCCCAAAGTAGCCCAGGATAGAAACTTAGTTACACTGCTGCTACATCTTCGGTATTTTTAGGATCGGATAGTCAAATTTTATTTTATTTATTGTCATTCGGACAGACGCACTAGAATGACTTTTGACTCCCAGTTATTTTCGAGTCCAGAAGGAATTCCAGGTAAACCTCCGAATTTCCTACACTTCCATTTACGAATCCCACCGGTGACGTTCCATAGAACCAAAAGAAGCAACCAGCCCAAAGTAATCCACAAGACACAGTTCTCGATGTCCCAGATCAGAGCTCGACTCAGACAAGCCTTGCACGATGAGCCGTGGCCAGGGTAGCCTACACGAGCAATTTAGGAGTACACCGTTCCACCTCCACGCTCGGACGAGCTGGTTTCCCCAGTGCTTGCTTCCCAAGTTTCGGAAAGCATCGCCCCCGTCGCCCGGACCATATCGGTCCAGTGTGCAGGAGCTCCAAACGGACCGGCGACGGAGACAGAGCCAACAGACACGGATTATAGAAGTTGAGCCGGGAGGGAAAAGGGGTGGTTGTTCGGGTATCTACATCGGGTAGTGCGAGAGGGTAGTGTCTCTGTAAACGGGGTTGCAAACGATGTCCCCGGGCAGAAGAGCTCGAACCGAGAGTCAGGTCGCGCGGCGGAAGGCGGCCGGAGGGTGACCGGAGGGTGGGCGGAGGGTGGCAAGTGGAGTCGAACACACGGACGGTGGGACGTCCGGGACCCAGAAGCTCGCTGCCCCCGATGCACACCCGGGGTGTATTGCGTACATAATTTCGTCGAGGTTTAGGCAAACCGTCGGGTGGGAGACGGTCCTAGAATCCAGTGGATAGTGGGTCGCTCTTGGTGCGGGGTCGGAGGCGGAGGCCGCGGACACCGAGAGAACTCCGGTTGTGGATCCTCCGGTCGCATCAGAAGCGAGAGCGTGTATTCCGCCCTCTACGACGAAATACGTTTAGCGCTTCTGTTTGCCAGCGGTCGCCACCGTGCAATTGTAAACCCTCCGGGCCTCCACTCACGATCCCGCTTCTGCCATGATGCTCTCCGCCACCCTCCGGGGCCGGAGGGGAGGGCTCGGTACATTGGGGAGAGCGGGGCAAAATGGCACACCGGGGCAAAACGGGATAATGAGACAAAACGCAATTCTCCAACAACTTTGGGATGGTGGCGATGGTGGCACGTGGGGCAAAACGGGTTCAAAAATCCGGATGTATCGTTGGGACAAAACGGGGCATCCAAAAATTATTGGGAAATTGTGTTTTGCCCTCACTGTCCCGTTTTGCCCCGCTGTGCCATTTTGCCCCTGTCTCCCCTAGTCACGGCGGAACGGAGACAGCCTGCGAACTCTTGATTCGGCAACGGCGGTGAAACTGTTGCTGCAAACTGGCGAAAACCCTTTCTCGTCGGAGCGCCACTCCACGGCACCCGGACGAGTGCATCGACGATATGTATGCGCGCACCGCCACCCGGACGCTCCTCTGTGCGCTCCACGGTGATGCACCTGCAGCGTAATGTTGATCTCGTTTCGACTATAAACAAACTTTGAATTTCGTACCATGTCACGAAGCGGTGGACGGGGCAGAGCGCCCCTGGCCATTCATTATGTAGAGTGGTGCTCCGGTGTGTGCGGAGGCTGCGTGAGCCGTAATGAGTTGTTCGCTGCCGGGGCGCACCGGTGACGAATAGAATCAGCGGATGGAAAGGACGCCGCGGTGGAAGGAGACGAAAATTCTCGGCGCCGAATTTTTTACGGACCCGGAGTTAGGGGAGAGCGGGGCAAAATGGCACAGCGGGGCAAAACGGGATAATGAGACAAAACGCAATTTCCTTGTAACTTTTCGATGGTTCCGATGGTGGTTCGTGGGGCAAAACGGGTTGAAAATCAGGATGAATCGTTGGGACAAAATGGGGCATCCAAACATTATTGGAAAATTGAGTTTTGCCCTCACTGTCCCATTTTGCCCCGCTCTCCCCTACTCGGGGGTGGCGGAGGGGGATTTTTTTTCTGGCGCTGGAGAGTTTGAGGAAGTCGGAATGAAGTGCCGGGCGGTTAGGGGGGAAGCAAAATGGGAACCAGATGACCGAGTGTTAACTGCACCGGGCGGCGAGTTTCTCGGCTCTGGGGAGCCTCGCGTGAGGTTGATGACCTATTTTTAGCGTCACCGGCAACGAGGATCCTCTCTATATTCGTGGCGGGAGACGCGCGAGCGTTTTCTTTTTTTTTTTTTATTTTTGCAAAGTGAGCCTTAGGCGCGTCGAGTCATCGCCGCGGTTTGTCCGCTATCGGGCGAGCCGCGCGACACGCCGAGTGGCGCAACGCGTCGTCCGGCAGGAATTCGTTATCGATAGGCCGCGGTGTGTATCTCCGTACGTCACGTACCGTTTTTAGACCGAGAGAACGGCGAGGCGCTATCGCCCGAGAAAACCCGCGAGGCGCACCGCGGAAACTCCGCGTTATCTACGGTGACACGAATAACTACGAGCGAATCGGCTGGTTGGCGAAATCGGAGTTTTCACTCCGACGGCTAAAAATTAAATCGGTTATAAATAATGAGTAAATTGTTTTTAAACAAATTAACGACCATACTTATAATAATAATAAATGAATAAATCTGTTTTCTTAGTTATATATTTATTGCAAGTTTTTCAATAAATTTATAACCACAAACGTATAACAATAATAATTGATAACGTAATGAATAAATCCGTTTTCTCAGTTATACATTTATTGCAATAGTTTTTCAATAAATTTATAACTAAAAATTAATAATGATAACAACAATAGTAAAATGATAATAGGTAAAAAAAGAAAATAAATTCCCACAGTGCTTATTTATTTTCTGTCACTCCGTTGATTTCGGGAGTGTGTACACGCGTGTTTGTTTTTCCTCTTGTCCCCGGGTCGCCCACGCGGCTTCGTCATGTTTTTCTCTCCGTCCGTCCGCGCGTCATTTGTCACGGGAGTCATTGATCCTTCTCCGTGTATAAAAAAAAAAAAGGAAAAAAAAGCAAGTCTTATACAGCGATTATCGAATTTGCTTTGAATAAACGTGCGAGCGACGACGATTACGAGGAACGCCTGATAATGCATAATCATGATTTATCGTGCTATTATGTTGTCCGTCGTTGCTCAATAACAGCCAGCGGGAGTTTGTTGCGCGCTGTGTATGCATTGAGTTCGATATGCGAGACGAGCGAGCCGGCGGGGGAACGAGTCGACGAACCGGCGATGAAGTCCAGCGATGCAGGTTCGTCGTCGCTGTTCTTCGTGAAGACGGCTAACGAACTCGCAGCGAACTCTTCGTCTTGCGACACCCGGCGGCTCGTTGCGAGCCGGGAGTGGGGATGCACTTCGTCGAGTGTAGCGGAGATCGGAGAGGGATGATGAGTCACCGGTACTGGCGAGAGTGCATTATCCCGCGATTACCCGGAACTCCGAGATAGAGTCACGAGCGTGCCGATTCCGTTCAGGTGACTCGTCCTCCTTGAGACACGTCGTGTGTGCCCGCTCTCGGCAAAAATACTATTTATACAACGATGATCGGACCAACTGCCTCTCGTACCGTGCGCCTTACGGCACCCGGCAAAAATAACATAGAGTCGAAGTAACACACATAAATATACAACCGTGCAAAAATAAGACGTTATAATAACATACGTCAAAGTAACATACACCAAAATAACATACAGCAAAATAACGCACATTAAAAATAGCATACATCAAACGTTTTTTGCTGTTCTTTTTTATGTATACATCAAAATAACATACGTGAAATAACAAACATGAAAATACGTGAAATAACAACCATGAAAATACGTGAAATAACAACCATGAAAATACGCGAAATAACAAACATGAAAATAACATGAAAATAACAAAAATAACGTTTCGATGGTAGTTTGTCGTGTTACTTTCGCGTAATATCACTTCGACCAGTGTTATTTTCGCGTGTTATTTCGATAGGAGCATGTTAGCATTGAGCGTATCAAGATAGATAAGCTTTATCTCCGACGATCGCGATATCTTTCTCAGCGCGTGCACGAATGTGTATATGCACGCGTCCGTGTGCTTTGCGGTTCGTCGAGGAGTGGAAGGCTGGCGAAAACCGCGAGCTAATTAGCCTGCGGAAGCTACGGTAGTCTATGGGTAGCGCGAGAGGGTCGGATCGGTCGTGCTATCCGCTCCAGTGTTGACCTATCTCCGGAGCTCCGAACCGATAAGAGCGTTTGTCGAACGGTCGTTCCCCCCCGCCACCCTTCCCACGAATCTGGGATCTGGTCTCGTTGAGCCTCGCGGATTATCGCCTCCCGTGTAAACTCACGTCGACCGGTGTAGCCACGCCAGGCTAGCCGCACATGCGAGGTCGCGGGGCATTAGCGACAATGTCGTAAAGTTCCTCGCGAAGCCTCCGCTTGTACACCACCACCACCCCTCCCCCCCCCCACCCCTCGACTGGACCGAGAATGCGTTCTCGCTTCCACGTAGGGGAGAGCGGGGCAAAATGGAACAGTGGGGCAAAACGGGACGGTGCACTCAGAAAAATAATTTATTTGACCGGCGCCACGCAATAAATATATCAAAATTTATTTAGTTTAAATAAATATTTATTTGGTTTAAATAATGACCCTGAAGATATCTGCATGACATCAAATTTCATCTTTGGCAAGTTTCTATCAATCCACGGTTTTAGGAAGAAAAAAATATTGTTCACTTGTAGAATTATATTCTTCGAGTGAACTTCCCCATGCACCCAGAAAAATAATTTATTTGACGGCCACCGTTTATGTGGTTTAAGTAAAATATTCATTTGAGTTAAATAAATATTTATTTCATTTAAGTAACTATTTACTTAGTTAAAATAAATATTCATTTAAATCAAATAAATATTTTACTTATATATAATAATAATACATATTTTACTTAAACGGTGGCCGTCAAATAAATTATTTTTCCGGGTGCAAGCAAAGTTTGTTGCGATGCAAAATGCAGTCATTATAACTTGATGAAATTTATCTTTAGGGTCATTTTAGATATACTTAATAAAATCAGATAAATATTTATTTCGATCAAGTGAATATGTATTTAAACTGAAAAATCATTTATTTGCGGGGCGCCCGTCAAATAAATGATTTTTCAGGGTGTGGCGAAAAACTCAAATTTCCCAATAATCGTTGGACGTCCCATTTTTGTCCCAACGATGCATCCGGATTTTCAAGCCCATTTCACCCCCACTTACCACCATCCAAAAGTTAATCGGAAAAATTGCGTTTTGCCCCATCATCCCCGTTCCCCCCACCGTCCCATCTTGCCCCGCCTCCCCCCACAACTTCTGGATAATTCAACTCCCCCCTTACGTCTTATCCGCCCGCTCCGTGAAATCCTCCGCGATTCGTAAAAGAATTAAAAGATGACGGAAAAGTCTTCCCCGGGTGGGACGGCGAGGCTCTTCTCTGAGTCCAGTTTCCAGTTTCTTTTCGCGTATTCGCGACTGTCTCGGTGAGAGCGGAGTTTTTCCAGGGAGAAGTTCGCCTGCGAGGCGACTAGACGGAAGTGCTTCGTTCCGGAGTCGCGCTATATGAAGCTCGTTGTCTCTCGTGCCACGCTGGTAATTTTTTTCCTCTTCTCATTTTTTTTTTTTCATATCGTCTTTATTCTCGGCGAGAGATCTTTTCCGCGGCCGTATCTCGGATAACAAGCGCGGAGGCGAGAGATGCCGCTCGCTTACCGGATGTTCGCCGCACACCGACGCCGCTGGACGCGCAACTCGGTGCGCCCTCGCAGAAATCCGGAGCTCTCTCCGTCGCCTCTCCTCGTCCTCGTTCGTTTCCTCCGCTCTTCGCCGCCCCGCGTTTTCGCGACAATACAAGAAACACGAGACCTCCATCGCAACCTCGTCCTTTTAGTTTTCGTCGCTCGACGGTCCGCGAGCAGGGACAATGGGCGCTCTCGCGTTGCAGGAACGGCTCACGAGTTTAAGGCTGCTCTCGGCCCCGGAGAACGCGAACTCTGCGCACCGGTATGCATAGCGAAACGGGGAGTTCGCGGGACAATCCGTGAGAAAATAAGCAAGATGTATGGAACGAGTGGAGCGTAGGGTGGAGGGAGATGCGGGGCCAGCACTGGCGCGGCTCCGGCCGGCGTTCGGCCAGCACTGGTTCTGTGTGTTTTCCCGACAGGGCGAAAGGGAACAAAATAACGTGTGGGACAAAAACAGTGAAGGACAGTAAAAAGTGGGGAAAAAAGAGTTGCAAAAACGTATCGTAAAGAAATGAAAAAAAAAATGGAGTTAGGGGTCTGAGAGACGGAAAGTGCACGACGCAGAAAAAACATAAATTTTTTTAAGTCACCGACATGTATGGAACGATTCGAGCGCACACTGAGAGAAGGATCTAGTAAAAACTGCACCCAGAAAAATAATTTATTCTACAGCTACCGTTTATTTGGTTTAAGTAAAATATTTATTTGATTTCAGTAAATAGTTATTTGATTTCAATAAATAGTTATTTGATTTCATTAAATATTTTACTTAAACTAAATAAACGGTGACCAAAAAAAAAACTGTACCGATCATCTGACAAAAATTACCATAGCACATAGTTGTAGGGACTTCAGGGGAATTGAGATTTTCCAAGAATTTTTACCATACATATAGCTAGCAAAAATTGATATAAATCGGGTAAATCCTACCACAGGTGGCGCCCCAGTTCCCTACTAGTATGCGCTACGGTAACATCTCTCAAGCGACATAGTAATATCTACTAGATCCTTCTCCCAGCGCCCGCTAGAGGTGCGCGAAGCGGAGCCAGTGCGGGCACGACTTCGGCCAACGTCGGCACAGGTTCTACGTGTCTCACTCCCCAGTATAAAACCGAAAAAAAATATACAAACGAAAACTCCCTCAGCGAGGCACTCGCCAAGACAGTAAAAACCAGGAAAAAAGGGTTGCAAAAAAGTATCATAAAAAAAACACACACACAAAAATGAAATTAGGGGTCCGAGGCACGAAAGGAAACGCGACGCTTCTCTGAGAATCCGGATGACTCGGCAAGCTGTTCAAAAGTTCAACCGGTATTAAATTTCACCCGGGGTTTTGACTAACCCCCCCCCCCCCCCGGCCCCTCCAGATTACCCGGTCCTCCCTTTCTTTATTATATGCTCTCCGTGAAAATGAAAGTTCCTTTTTTTTGCATTCCTTTGCGGCGAACCGTACCAAAGAGAAAAAAATTTCAAACGGCCTGCTTTCGAGCGGCAGTTTCGTCCGCGTTTTAGCGCTGTACTGTGCGCGGCAGAGGTATATATATTTTTGTGGCTCAACCTCCGGCACTTTCTACGAACCTGGCCACCTGCTCGCTGCACTAACTCGTGCACGCTGAAGTAGAGGAGCAGAGAAAACTCGGCATAACACTCGGTGGCTGGCGGGGGTGCAGCAAGGGGGTAAACACGCTGAAGGATGCAGTCGTCGTTGCTCCGTTCAACCGGCACCGCACCGGTGTTCGTTCGCCTCTGTGTGTCCTTGTGGATCGGCGGGTGAAGAAAAACGAAAGCCGGAAAATCCTCCGACACTGCAGAACGACAGAGACAGAAATTGTTCGGAATGCTCGAGAGCGCGGAGCTTTACGATCGTCAATTTTATCGACGTTTTAACCAAGTTTCAACCTCTCAGTGTGTGCATATACATATATACATATATATACATACAAAGATATATACACATATGTACATATATAGATACATACATACATATATACACATACATACATATATATGTATACATATATATATATCTATATATATATGTATATATATATGTATGTATGTATGTATGTATGTATGTATATATATAGATGGATATATTCCGGTCTCTTTCGTTCACGTTCCAGTGACTGTTTGGCCTGGTCATCGCGTTTGACTCTCCACCGTACACTCTGTTTGTGCACGTCGTTTGTCTTTTTTTTTTCTTCATTTTTATTTCTCCCTCGTTCCACCGCCAGTTTCCCCTCTTCTCTTTCACTCGTTTACGATCTCGCCAGCAGTCACCTTTCAACTCTTGGAACTCTCAACGGAAACTGAATCGTTCCTCGCTCCCACCCCCTTTCCCTTCTCTCCGCCATCCCGTTTTTCATCGGTTTTGCCAGCTTGAAATGGCGAGGTCTCGAGGATACAGGGAAAAATCACTCGCTAAATATTACCTATGCAGATTCATCCTGGATATACTCTCGCACACGTTTCATATTCCTCGTTCGGTGAGTTGGATGCGAGTTTTATCGACTTAATTAAGTTCTAGTTCGCTTCGTTCGGTAGTTGTTTTTTCCATTTCAAACCGTTTCGAGTGACTAGTGCAGCACGTCGCGTGTAAGGATTTTTTTTTTTTTAATCAGGTCTATCATTGAATCTCGCGGTAGATTATAGATTTTATGCACATCCACGGTGTTGTGTACCAAAGGAACTGTTAAGTCTGACACTTTTTCAGGCTGATCTACTTTGGTCTGAAGTCTACCTGTGGTAGATTGTAGACCACGGAGTTTATTGTACATAGACCGAGGTCTACATGGACTATAGACCTTATTAGATTGTAGATCGCGATATATTGTAGATAGATCGTCATAGATCGTAGGTCCTGAAGTATGTTATAAATAGACCTAGGTCTACATAGACAGTAGACCCAAGTAGACAAACGTCAGTCCCTGGCGATTCTATACAATTTATAGAAGCCAGTTACCATTGTTCTAGATTGTCCCATTGATCGTAGATCGTGAAGTTTATTATAAATAGACCTAGGTCTAGATAGACAATAGAATCTCGTAGACAATCGTCAGTTTCGAGTTGTTCCATAAAATCTATACAACCCGCTTACCATTGTCCCAGATTATCTCATAGATTTAGATAGATTGTAGATCGCGAATTTTATTATAAATAGACCTAGATCTACATATACAGTAGAACCTAGTAGACAATTGTCAATTTTCAGTTGTTCCATAAAATCTATTCCACCCGCTTACCATTGTCCCAGGTTATCTCATAGATTCAGATAGATTGTAGATCGCGAAGTTTATTATAAATAGACCTAGGTCTACATAGACAGTAGAACCAAGTAGACAATCACAAGTCTCCAGTTATTCTTTGCAAACTTTACAACCCGCTCACCATTATCCCAGATTATCCCCCAGATTTTCATAGACCGTAGATCGCGAAGTTTAATATAAGTAGACCCAGGTCTACATAGACCCTGGACTCAAGTAGACAATCCTGTCTCCAGGTGTACTATAAAATCCATCCGACCCGTCTACCACTGACCCAGTGAGCAGACTTTTGGTACACGCTCATGGCACGTCTACCCCGAGTCTACCCTAGATTCGTTTTAAACTGACCGACCGCGCGACGGCCCGACAAGTCCAGCCTTTCGACAACCGGACCGTGGTCCAAGAGTTTCCGTTAGCCGACAACTCGAACCAGAGACCAAGTGGCCCGAGAGCCGTCGCGAACGTCAGAGAAGGGTTCCAGTCGGAGAATTCGCGGTGCAGCAACAATCCGGCTCTCGACGAGAGGCCTCCACGATCAAACCCCCAACGCAGCCGACATCCATTCCCGAACACGCACGGTTAGCCGGATGCGGTTCGTCTCCCCATCTCCACCCTTTCTTCCCTGGTTCCGTACACTTCCACGAAACGGAATTATTGATTTCCCCGGTCGGGGCTCGGCGGCACCGGCAGGGAAGCAGCCGAGTACCGAGAGGGAGAAACGAGAACCCCAAGATCAGAGGGGAGTCGAGACTACGTACAACTCCGCTCCCGCTGCTCCCGATGGTTTCTCTTCTCTCCCGCTCCCGCGGACCTCCGGGCGCAGAAACCTCGCCGCCTACGGCGAAAAACCCGCCAGAGTTCGGGCTCGTTGCGCCCCGCGTCACGGATCCGAACCACTTCGGCGACGTTTCTCGCAGTCGCGTGCTTCGCGCCGGATTATAGAAATTGGATCTCCCGGCCGATCACCGCCTTTCCGGCCACGCCGCCCCCGGTCTCCCCGCCATTCCCATCCCCGAACTGTCATCGCGTCACGCCGAGCTGCCGATCCAACGGAATTCCACGATTCCCCACGATCGATTAAGTATCAGACGACCGGACCAGCGCGCGAGCGGAGAAATCCGGCGATGACTTCCGCTGACGTTCCTCTGGAATTTCTCAACTTGGCGGGCCACTCGTTCTACGGAGTGGAGATTCCGTCGGGGAGAAGATATCCAACCCTGAAACTCCCCCCCCCCCCCTACAACCTTCCCAAAGCCCTCATCGATGCTCTCACGGAATTGAATCGGGGCGAACCGAACGAGAAACTGAAAGTCTCGAACTCAACGCGTATATACGTGGAGCTACTTGGGGGGCTTTTACCTGCTCAACCCCATTTTAGGATCCAAGCCCGCTAGGGGAGAGCGGGGCAAAATGGCACGGCGGGGCGAAACGGGGTAATGAGACAAAACGCGATTTACCAATAACTTTTGGATGAAGGCGATATGGTGGTCTGCATCCAGAAAAAATGTATTTGTCAGCCACCGTTTATTTGGTTCGAGTAAAATATTTATTTGATTTAAATAAATATTTATTTCATTGAAGTAACTATTGACTTAGGGTAAAAGTGGGGAATATGGAGCGGTCCATATATCATTGATTTACGCACCCAGAAAAATAATTTGTTTGTCGGCCACCGTTCATTTGGTTCAAGTAAAATATTTATTTGATTTCAATAAATATTTATTTCATTGCAGTAACTATTGACTTAGGGTAAAAGTGGGGAATATGGAGCGGTCCATATATCATTGATTTACGCACCCAGAAAAATAATTTATTTGTCGGCCACCGATTATTTGGTTTAAGTAAAATATTTATTTGATTTAAACAAATAGTTACTTAATTTAAATACGTATTTATTTACGTCAAATAAATATTCATTTAAATCAAATAAATATTTTATTTAAACCAACTAAACGGGGGCCGTCAAATAAATTATTTTTCTGGGTGCGTGTTAATCGAGGTGGGCCATATTCACCACTTTTACCCTAATTTAAATAAATATTTGCTTAAATCAAATAAACATTTTACTTAAACCAAACAAGCGGTAGCCGCTAAATAATATTTTTTTCTGGGTGTGTGGGGCAAAACGGGTTGAAAAACCGGTTGCATCGCCGTAACAAATTGGGACATCCAAAAATTATTGTAAAATTGAGTTTCGCCCTCACGACCCCTTTTTGCCCCACTGTCCCATTTAGCCCCGCTCTCCCCCATATCCACTTCCTCGTCAGTTCCCTCCGCAGCTTCGCTCATCCCTCGAGCGCGGCTGTAGACACACTGCCGATCGCTCCCGAGTAAATTTCTATTATACGGATATTGGGCCAATCGACTGCGCAGACTGCATATCAGTTCTCATAATCCACCGGTGCCGTTTCGTTCCCTCGCCAACCCGGGAAAAAAGGGAGAGGGCGACTCTCGGAGAACCTTCGGAGATTTTCGCGAGATTGGATCTATACCTCGATCCAATTCGAGTGTGTGCGACTCTATATATAAATCTCGGTCTGCTATTACGGCTATCGAATCTCGCACTCTATAACTGATAAAATTCCCCGTCCGATTTTTTTTACCCCTTTTTTTCCATACCTCGCTATTGGCGGAGCGTCGGGAATATCGGTGGATGGAAAAATGTTTCGCAATTCGCAGAACCCTCGTTCCGTCCGTCTCACTCGGTCAGGTTTGAAAAATCGTTTATTTCGCGGTCGCTCTATTAACAGTCCTTTCCCGGTGCGCCGCGCGTACCCGAAATGCCGGACCGCACCGTGTATTTCTCGTTCACGGGCGCGGCCCCGTATTTTGTATGGGGTGGGGGTGGGGGGGGAGGGGGGGGGGGGGGGGGGGGGGGGGGGGGGGGGGGGGGGGGGGGGGGGGGGGACACTATGCGGTGCATCAGCGAGAGCTTTTGGCGAACGCCGGGGGTGTGCACGCGCGCACGTCGGGAACGGTTCGCGACTGTACGCGCTCTCGTTTCGCCGTGATAGAGAAACGAGAGCGAAAAAAAATGGGAAAAAATAGAATAAAATAAATGTTAAAAAAAAAACTGCGAGGCGGAAAAAAAGTGGGGTGGGGGAGGGTTGTGTGCGCGGGCCCCGGTCGATGAAACTCTCCCAAATGACATTGCCGTGTTATACAAATATACGGGAGAGCAACAAATTCAGGTCAAAGCGAAGTGGGCTCGGCGAAAATGGGAGAACGGTTTGTATGTACGTTTGCAATTATTTCGCCATAGCCCGCGCCCCCCACGTTCTCTGCACCCTCGCTCTCGGCCCGGGGAAGGGGGAGCGAGAAAATCGTTCCACCCCCCCCCCCCCTTGGCCGCGAGGGGTTCAATGAACTTTCTGTTTATTTATATAGCTTCAATAGACCCGGCATAATGGGATTTGTGTGGCGTGCAAACGTTCGAACTGAGAGACAAAAGCCATGCGCCGTTTCGTCGACCACATAATATATCGCGGCGGGGCTATTTTGCCCACCCGCCGTGTTATTCCCCCCCCCCTCCCCCCCTCCTTCGCTTGCGTTTCCGGTAACGGGTGAAACAAAAAATCTGGTACACACGAAAACCGCAAAAAAGAATGAGAAATAAAATGAAAGAAAAACACAATTGCGGAAGTCTTCGGAATAGCGGGTTGTCTTAATACATCGGGTATTCCGGTTGTCTTTCCTGATATCCTGGTCGCCTGAGTGAAACAAGAAATATGCTCTACAAAATAAACCACAAAAAAAAATTCAAAAAGATAAATAAAATGAAAAGAAATAAAAATTGCGGTGACCGAATTCCGGAATATCGAGAAGTCTGAATGAATCGGGTATTACGTTCGGTATTTCCGGTAACGGGTGAATAAAAAAATCTGTTCCACAAAATAAACCACCAAAAAAAAAAAAAAAAATAGAAATTCAAAAAGATAAATAAAATGAAAATAAATAAAAATTGCAGACGCCGAATTTCAGAATATCGAGAAGTCTGAATGAATCGGGTATTCCATTCGCCTTTCCGGTAACGAGTAAAACAAAAAATCGGGTAAAAAAAAACCACAAAAAAATAAGAAATAAAAAATAAAACCAAATTAAAATAACCAAATTTGCAGAGGCCGAACTTCGGAATATCGAGAAGTCTGGATAAATCGGGTATTCCGTTCGCCTTTCCGGTATCGGAAGAAACAAAAAATCTGCTCCCCCCTCAAAAAATAAGAAGTTCAAAAAACTAAATAAACTGAAAATAAAGAAAAACAAAAATTACAGAGGCCGAACTTCGGAATATCGAGAAATCTGAATAAATCGGGTATTCCGGAGCCGTCGGGCTTTATCAGCGGGGGAGCAGACCAGTTTCCTCCGGGATAAATATTTCTCCGATCGCTTTTTCATCCCTCCCCTTCCCCTCATATTTCTTTTCTCTTCTTTTGTAAATATTATTCCCATAGTCGGACAAGGTAGAATCTCGAAGTAACCGACCCGCCGTCCGCCAGATTTATACGCGGTATCCCTCGTGCGATCCCACCGCGCTGCGGGGGTTGTGGGGGGGGGGGGGTTGCCGGCCGATCCGATGCTCTCGGACTGTCTCTGGCCTTACACGAGGAAGGTCCCGAAGGGCCGCCGGGATACGTACACCCTAGGGGGATGCGCGAAAAAAAAACATGTAATAAACGTGGCTGTTCCTGTGGGCGTTTCTGAAAGCGAGAAGAGCCGCGCGGCCGCTGCCCGGGGGTAATTCTGAGCTTTCCGCCTCTCCGTGTGTCTGTTTTTCGAGGGAAGTCGAGTGGAATGTAAGAACCCTTCGATCTCTTATTCTTTCTTTGGTCTCCGAGTTCCGATCTTCCCGAAGCGCCGAATCGAAGATACCAGTTTCTGTTAGGGGGTGGGGGTGGGGGGGGATTGTGCCGAAGGACCGCCGGCGAGGGGGACGAAGAGGTCCCGGGCTTATATCGATTCCGACACCTTCGCGAGGGCTCTTCCACCCCCACATCCACGGGCGATCCTCTCTGCAACCCCTACCGAGCATCCCCTCCCAAGTCCTCCCCGTCCCGCGGGCAATATTTTTCCTCCAATGTCGAAGGAGATAGCACCGGTTTTCCTTTACTGCTACCCTCATAATAATTCGCCTGTGCGTGGGTCTTGATCGGGATCGAGCCGGAGACCGGCGATAAGCTACTGGCGTCGTTTCCGAAATCTGCGGCCCCCGATAAGAAACGATGTTTACGGTCGAATTTGTTTTTTATGTCATTTATCTTGTTTGACGGATTTGTAGTTGTTGTATACCGGTTTATAATTATGAGGGTAGACATTTTCGAGCGTTACATCGGGTCCTGATGGGGTCCTGATAAGGCCCTTGTCAGGCCTTATCAGGGCCCGATGTAACGCTCGAAAATTTCTACTCGGGTAATCCTGATGGTGAGCGCAGAATAATGCATTCTATGACAATAATAAATAGTCAATTATGATGAATAATACAGACTAATACATTTTGTATATTTTGATAAATATATTCAAGTGGATTAAGGTGAAGTAAAGAAAAGCGGCGGATGAAAAAAAAATTGGAACGATCGAAATTAACAGCTAGGACTTGCACGTTTTGCGTAACATTTTACGATATAGCAATATAGGATTTAATCGTTTTCATCGAGTAACGTAAGACTGTGTTTAAATATGTTTTTTATTTTTACAGACATATGTTTACGTTTTTTAAAAATTTGTTTCCACGAATTTGTCCTTTTACTAAAATAATACTATGCTCGATTTTGCCCAACTGTTTTCCACCGTACTCGTATTCAAGCATGACTGCACTTTCAAATACCCCCAAATACCGCCAATTCACTTCAATGAAAATATTGATTTGATTCAAATAAATATTTATTTAATTTAAGTAACTATTTATACTGAACTTAAATAAATATTTGTTTAAATCAAATGAATATTTTACTTGAACCAAATAAACGGTGGCCGTCAAATTTTTGTTTTCCGTGTGCAGAAAAACAAAAAAAAAACAATATATCTCGCCACTTTTAATTTTGCATCGTCCACGCAAAGCGGATTCGAGTCTTCGGTCGCGACAGCGCTCGCAGCTCCCCGAGCACCGCCGAGGAGGCTGGAGAGAGGCATTAGTTGAACAACGAGAGAATAGTAGTTTCGCTGATAACCGCCTCTGGTCTGTCGTGTGCGAATTAACTCCCACAAATCACCGGGCTGTGGCTTCTTCTTGTTCGCCATTAGTCCGCGCCGCTTCCCCCCGAGTCGTCCTCCGTCCGCGCAGAGCCGTCGGGTGGCGCGCTACAACCCCGTTTCTGCTTCTGTTTCTGAGTGGGCGAGAAAATGTTTCCAGCTCCGTGGGCGATAGTCTGCGCGGAGTTCTCTCGTCGACGAGACGAACTCTCCACGAGGGAGGAGACCAAAAAAAAAAAAAAATAAAAAATAAGAGACCATCCGAGGGAGACCGAGGGAAAGAGAAGGCGGCGAGTTCGGGGGATGAAAGAACGTCTCGTTCGGAGTGAGCAAAACAGGGGACGAAAGGGTGGGGGGGGGGGAGAAGGGGGTTGGTTCCTGGCCCCGAAGGTCTCGTTTTCTTTCCCTCAGCGTGGTGTGGGAAACGATTTCTCAGTGTCGAAGGAAGAGACTCGAAGGCGGCGTCGGACTCCACCTAATCTTCCCTGCTTCCTCAATTATTCTTTACAGCTCTTGCTCGACGTTCATCTTGCCGGGGGTGAAACACCATCCAGACTCCACGGCGAGCCGTGCGTCTTCTCCCCCGGTCGCGCTGCGGCGAAAGAAATAAATGACTGCGAGAATAGTTTCTACTTTGGCGAAAATCGGAAAACGCCCAACGGCTGCCAGGGGGTTGAAACTACCCCTCGGTGGCGTTCCGCCCCCCCCCCCCCCCACGCGCTGCGAGGGACTCCGATCACCCGGAGTGATCCGGGATAATCAGATGTGACTAATCGAAGGAAGCTCGTAACGAAGCTCGTTCGCGCTTCCGTTCTCCCCACTCGCACGGCCGTTGGCTCATCGCTAATGGGACCATAAAAGCTTATGGTGCGCGATGCCCGTTCGATACGCTGGAGGCAACTGCCTGGCGAACGCGCCCGCCCGAGCCGGCTTCTCGGATCCACCGGCTCGGGAATTCATTTTTACCCTGATTGGATGCTTTCTGGGAAAACGTTGCTCGGCGCTACCGGGAAAAAACAAGAGTACCGCTGCAATTGCAGAAAATAAAGCTCTCTCTTCCGGCGAAGAAAAGCCGCTCTCTGCAAACTCGCAAACAATTGCGTCGTGGAACAACCCCCTTTGCGAGGCCCGGGGCACTCGCATAGTTTCGCTTCGGCGCGCACTTGCCGGTTGCGTATCGACGGCGTTCGTGATGGTGCGGCCGGAAGAGCGCCTAAACACGCCGGGGTCCTTATATCGCCGTGGATTCTGGCCCGTGAAATCGTCGTGGCTCTCAGCGGCAGCCAGCGATGGCGCGCAACCCCCTAACATGGAATATTCGCGTGATGCGCTTTGGGCCGAGGACCAACCCTCGTTTCGCCCTCTCGTCACAGAATGCAGCTATGTACCGCTATGTAAAAGCGAGAGGAGCTCCCTGGCGATGTTGCTGGAAGGAGCACTGAGAAAAACTTACATAACTTAATAGTTCCCAGAAGGGACGTCTACATTGTACAGTTACGACAATGACCAAAAATTATACACCCAGAAAAAAAATTTTGTTTATTAAGATCAAGTGAAATATTTATTTGATTTAAATAAATATTTATTTAAATTAAGTAAATAGTTACTTAAATGAAATAAACGGCGGCCGTCAAATAATTTTTTTTTCTGGGTGTAGTTGTAACTATAATTATAGGTTCATCAATTGAAGATATACTATCACAAACTATCTATATAGACGTCCCCCCTGGAAATATTCGTTATAGTAGGAAATACCATCTTTTTTTTTTTGACAACCCGTGACAAAAACTACTACGTCTGCGTCAGCTTCGTAGAAGAAGCGCATCTCTTGCCTCGAATGATTGTGACGTATACGCGGCATGGGGGTTAATATGGACCACTCTCTAAAAATACTCGAATCGTTGATATTGGGGTAAAAAATAATAATCTCGTAAAATCGCAATGCGAAGTTTCGTAAAAGTAATCTAGTCAATCAAGTGACAATCTCGTTTGTTTGGATTTGAATATACAGAGCTGTCTTTTTGTTTCCCATGTCATTGACAATTTTTAGTTTTTGTCAGTTGCGAAAAGGTGCAGCTTCTCTTATCTCGAATGATTGTGACGTACATGCGGGGTGAATATGGACCACTCTCCAAAAAAACTCGAATCGTTGATATTAGTGTAAAAAGAAATAATCTCGTAAAATCGCAATGCGAAGTTTCGCAAAAGTAATCAAGTGACGAACTCGTTTGTTTGGATTTGAATATACAGAGCTGTCTTTTTGTTTCCCATGTCATTGACAATTATTAGTTTTTGTCAGTTGCGAAAAGGTGCAGCTTCTCTTATCTCGAATGATTGTGACGTACACGCGGCATGCGGGGTGAATATGGACCACTCTCTAAAAATACTCGAATCGTTGATATTGGAGTAAAAAGAAATAATCTCGTAAAATCGCAATGCGAAGTTTCGTAAAAGTAATCTAGTCAATCAAGTGACAAACTCATTGGTCGGATTTGAATGTACAGAGCTGTCTTTTTGTTTCCTATGTCATTGACAATTTTTAGTTTATTGTCAGCTGCGAAAAGGCGCACCTCTTGCCTTATATCGCGGTAGATTGTGACCGGTGAAATGATCGTGGCTCTCAGCGGCAGCCAGCGATGGCGCGCAACCCCCCTAACGTGGAATATTCGCGTGATGCGCTTTGGGCCGAGGACCGACCAACCCTCCTTTCGCCCTCTCGTCACAGAATGCAGCTATGTACCGTCATCCATGTACGAGCCAACCCTACGGTTATAGCAATATCGCGCCGAACGAGCGAGTCTCCGGCTCCCCCTTCGTTCGCTGGTATCCGCGAAAATTGGCGAAAATGGGGCAATGCGGGTCAGCTAGCGGATGACTCGATGATGCCTGATTGGAGAACAAGTTCCTTTATCTTTCCGGAACCGGGACCAATTTACCAAAAAAAAAAGGCTCGGCCGATCACGCGTTTCCTGTCGGTGTTGAAATGAAGACATCTCGAGCTCCTCGGCCGAGCAGCTACGCGGCTTTGGACCTTCCGGGGCACAGAGCGACTCCCATTACCCGCCACTCTGCCGACTCCTCCGCGCGCTATCGTCCGACGGAGACGGTCAAAGGGGATGACGCAGTCCTGGCCTCGCAGTATTACGTGCTCCGGATTCCTTCCGAGCATGCAACACCGGGTTGCAGCGCTGGGCCACTGTCTCTCGATACCTCTCTGCCGGAGGGGTTGCGAGCAGCCTCGCTATATGAAGGCGTCGCGTCGTAACTGGGAATCAACCGCCACGGGCTTGTCCGCCTCTGTTTCATCGGATAACTCGGCTTTGCCTGCAGCCGGAAAAAAATTATTTGACGGCCACCCGTTTATTTGGTTTAAGTGAGATATTCATTTGATTTAAACAAATATTTATTTAAATTAAGTAAATAGGTATTTAAATGAGGTAAAGGGTGTGGCCGTCTAATTAATTATTTTTCTGGGTGAGGGTTGGACGGTAAAGCATAATATCGGAAAAATAGTTTTGTTAAATAAACGACGAAGTTGGTCCAGGCTCGATTGTACTTGGTTCAAGTAAAATAAATATTTAGTAGTAGTAAAGTTATTGACAATACATGACATGTAACAGATCTTTTTGTACCCAATAGACTTTTCACTTAACACCTATATTGTATATTGCCAATTCGCCATCGACCGCAGTCCTTCAGCCAACAAATATTTATTTAATTCAAATAAATATTTACTTAATTCAAATAAATATTTATTTAAATCAAGTAAATATCTATTTAAATCGCATAAATATTTTACTCAAACCAAATAAACGATGGCCGTCAAATAAATGATTTTTGTGGGTGCGTCACGCTGCGGCCTCCTCCGGTCAAAGGGGCTGGCGCAGTCGGGGGCCTCGCGCAGTATTACGTGCTCCGGATTCCTTCCACGCGTGCAACACCGTGTGGCAGCGCGGGGCCACTATCTCTCGATACGGCTCTACCGTAGGGGTTGCGAGGAGCCTCGCGTCGTAACTGGGAATCAGCGGCCACGAGCTTGTCCGCCTCCGGTTTCGTACGTGTAAGCTACGGTCCTCGCTCGCTGGCGTGTCTGATATGGGACGGCTGCACGGGACGGAGGGAATATACGCACGGAGGAGGGAGCGAGACCGCACACACATAAAGAAGCAGCCGGGGCGGAGGCGGAGGGCGAGACGGAGCGAAATGAAACGGGGGAAAATGGCGGCGGAGCACGGACGAGGATCTCGCAAGGGTTGGTTGCGAGCCCGTAACCTTTATGGCGTCTGGCGTGGACGCGTATCACCATCACCCCATCCACCCGAGCCAACCTCGTAATAAATAGTCGACGATATAAAACGCAGGGGGGGTGGAGGGGGAGAGATCGTGCGGAAGCCGGGATCGGCGATAACGCCTGAATCGTGTCTACCGGCCAGAGCCTGACCAGCGCCCGACCAGCGCCGGGAACATTTTCAACCTTTCGATATAAAGTGGGGGGGGGGGGGTGGTAAAAGCGGTGGACGTTGTACCAGGATAATGGGAAAAGCTGACCGGGTATAATATTCGTTTGTTCGAAACTGTCCGGGGGGGATAGCGCGGATACAATTTTCAAGGTATAACGAGAATTCTCGACCGCAACAGCCGCTACCCCCTACCCCACCCCACCCGACTATCGTGCAGAATGTATTCTGCCATATTGGACAACGGAAATGTCACACAGCAGTCCGCGAGGGGGTTTTGAGTGGGAGATAATCGACGGATCGGAGAAACGGTCGCTGTACAGTTTCGCGGTTTTGTCCGAAAAGCGGTTTTCGACTGTGTTCGCGAATTTCTCGTATAATAAACCGTGCAAAATAAACAATTAGGTCCAGGGTAGACTCGCGGTATGCGCGTCTACCGAGAGTCTAACTGGGAGTCTACTCGAGTATCGAATTTCACGGTTGTGTTTGGAATCTACGTGTTAGGTTGATGATCGTTTCAGCAGAGTTTTGACGGAGTCGCGTGATGGATCTATCGAGTCTACCGTAGATCAAATTTTCGACTTTGGCTGGAGAAGGTTGGGTTGGTAAAGGGAGCGTGCGGTGAACAATCGACAGAGAATCTACGCACACTCATCATTCCCAATTTTTAGATACATAGATAGATAGATAGTGGCGTTTATTCGTGTCCTGGGGCAAACCCCCTAAGGTCACCGTGCTTCAAAAATACAAGTAAAAATAACCGAATATAATATAACTGAAATTTAATAGAACTGAAATACAATATAACTGAAATTTAATAGAACTGAAATGTAATATAACTGAAATATAATATAACCGAAATATAATATAACTGAAATACAATATAACTGAAATTTAATATAACTGAAATATAACATAACAGAATATAATACACACCGAAAAGAATATTACTGAAAACAGTATAGCTAATGTAACTGAGTACAAAAATATAAAAAACCAAGAAACAATTAACCGCCTCTCGGCTGAACCCTCACCTCGGCTCGCTCAATTTTCAGTCTGCATACAGCAGTTTGGTCCACGGTAGACCATAGATCTGCGCCTTCATCACGGATGAAATTTTCTTTTTGCCCGGAAAAAGGTTAAACATAGGATCAAACGAAGGGCGCGTGGTGGGGGGGGGGGGTGGAAAAGTACCATCAGCAGCATATTGAGCGTTCGATAAACGACCGAAAAAGCCTCTACGCACACTCATAATCCCCTGTTTTCGGTGTACACACGAAGCGGTTTGTATGCAAATCCGCTAATTAAAAATTGTTGCCGAAACAAAAAAAAAATGCGAAACCGCTACGATCTCCGCCCGATTCGGAGCTAACAGCCGGTTTCCGCACCCTCCTGAAATTAATCGATCTCATTGGCCTTTATATGTCCAATATCGCTTCTCCGTGCAAAGGGTCGCGGGCCGCCACGCCGACGGAACACGCTGCGTACATATGGGATAGTAATTCGTTCACTGTTGCGTTAATGCACTCTCATCTCGTGCCCCACGCGTAATACCATTACTTCGTGTGATGGCATCGCCCCCCTCCACCCCCCCTCCCCTCTTTTCATTTAATTGTCACTCGCTCGCGCTGTAATTTGAATCGCGTCGGTACTCGATCGCCTGAATCAAAGCCGAAGCGAGAGGGGGCGGACGGGGTGGCGGTGAAGGAGAATCCGAGCCATCCGAACAATAATTCACCATGGCGAGAGGCTTCGCGAGAGCGCACTTTGCGCCATCGGCCGGTGCGGAGCGGAGAGACGTTAATGCGATTTTAACTGAGCGATTATTTCACGGGGTATAAAATAAAATAGAAATAAAAAGAACACTCGGGTGGAGGCGGTTAGAGGGCCTTGGCGTTTATTCGCTATCCTCGCTCGTTTAGGCTCACAGCGAAGTTCCAATAAAGATTATATGGCACCTTACGCAAGCCCGGACGGCCGGAGAAAATCACGGGGTAATGAGGAGGGAAAGGAACGAAGGGTTGCTGATAAACAACGCCGGCGCTGGAGTGTTTCTCGAGAGGTGGATGGAGAGAAAAAAAGAACGATGGCCTCGCGAGCGTGCCAATTCGACCGCAGTCCTTCAGCCAATAAATATTTATTTAATTCAAATAATCATTTATTTAAATCGAATAAATATTTATTTACATCAGGTAACATGGCGGCCGCGGTCAGGGAAGACCAGGAAAAAATCAGGGAAAAGTCAGGGAATTTCAAAATTGGTCAGGGAAAAAGTAAATTGTCGCCGCACCTTCTACAAATAAATAAGAACTAAATAAAAGGGAGCCTAAAAAATAAAAAATTGGGAATATTTAAAAAAGAATATACAATTAAAAAATGTTAATATAATAATTAGGCATTTTCATTAGCACCATTAATTATTTGATTATAAATCGTTAAAAGTTTGGTCAGGGAAATTTTTTAATTGATCAGTGAAAAGTCAGGGAATTTCTTTCCGGGGAAAAAACGGCCACCATGAGTAAATATTTATTTACATAAAATAAATGTTTATTTAAATCGCATAAACATTTAACTTAAACCAAATAAACGGTGGTCGTTAAATAAATGTATAAAATAAAATAGAAATAAAAAGAACACTCGGGTGGAGGCGGTTAGAGGGGCTTGGCGTTTATTCGCTATCCTCGCCCGTTTAGGCTCACAGCGAAGTTCCAATAAAGATTATATGGCACCTTACACAAGCTCGGACGGCCGGAGAAAATCACGGCGCGATTAGGAGAGAAAGGAACGAAGGGTTGCTGATAAACAACGCCGGCGCTGGAGTATTTACCGAGAGGTGGATGGAGAGAAAAAAAGAACGCTGGGCTCGCGAGCGGACAATTGTTTCGGAATAGTGAACCGGGCTTTCCCGAGGTAATTCGATTTTAAACGGGTGATAATTTCTTGAATGGAGGACGGCGCGAAGAGGCTCGGCTGTAAAACGATAGAAAAGATTATTGGCTTTTGTATCTTTTACAATGTAAATCCTTAATCGTTAGTGTGGATCGTAGACAGTAAAAAATAATTTCGTAAACTCGGAATACGAAGTTATGTAAAGTAATTTTATTGAATAAGTGAAAAACTCGTTTTGTTCAGGTTTGAATATTACAAACCTGCCCTTTTATTTCCCGTTTAATTAACAATTTTAGTTTGTAATAAGTAATAAGTTTGTAAAATAGAAAAATAATAAAATAATTCGAATAAAGATAATAAAATGATTCCAATAAAGATTACAGCACCTTGCACACTCGCGGAGGGATGCCGAGGAGGGAAAAAAACGAAGGCTTGGTGATAAATAACGCCGTCGGTGAAGTATTTATCGCGTTGATGGGCGAGGGAGAGCTTTATAGAGAGGTAGATGGAGAGAAAAAAGAATATCGAGCGGACAATCGTTTTAGAATAGCAAACCGAGCTACTTTTCCCGGGAAGGTAATTCGATTTTAAACGGGTGATAATTTCTTGGACACTGGATGGCGGGAAGACACTTGGCTGTAGGGTAAAAGTGGTGAATATGGCCCATCTCGATTAACACGTAAATCAATGACATATGGACCGGTCCATATTCCCCACTTTTACCCTAAAGCGATGGCAAAGATAGTAAAATAAAATAATAAAGACAATAAAATAATTCCTATGAAGATTATAGATATAGATTATAGATATAGATTATAGATATAGATTATAGATATAGATTATAGATATAATAGATTATAGATATAGATTATAGATATAGATTATAGATATAGATTATAGATATAGATTATAGATATAGATTATAGATATAGATTATAGATATAGATTAAGATTATAGCACCTTAAATACTCTCGAAGGGATGCTGAAGAGAAAAAAAAACGAACGATAGCTGATAAACAACGTCGTCGGTGAGGTATTTCTCGCGCTGATAGGCGAGAGAGGGTTGGCTAGGGATAAAAAAAAGAACATCGAGCGGACAATCGTTTCAGAATAGCAAACCGGGCCACTTTTCCCGGGAAGGTAATTCGATTTTAAACGGGTGATAATTTCTTGAGCGCAGGATGGCGGGGAGGGGCTCAGCTGTAAAACGATAGAAAAGGTCGTCGAGGATGGCCGGGGCTGTTGTGCCTGGAAAGAACCTCGGGCGACTCTCCCCGTTGAGGTGCTGCAACCGGGGGTAATTACGGGAAAAGCCTTCTCTGGCTCCGCGTCCCGGAGCTTCCCATGATCGCCTTTTTTCACCGCCTCGGACGGGTGGGCGATGGCGGGCGGGAGGACCAATGGTGTTTGCGAGAGGGTCGTGGCTAGTGCGAGAGAAAAAAAAACAAGGAAAATGTACGATGGAAAGCCCGAGGGAGGCGAAAAAGCGAGAAGAGCTCCCTGGCGATGTTGCTGGAAGGAGTGCTCGATCCTTCCTCGGGCGAGCCCGGAACGACAACCCGGTGACAAAAACTATTACGTCTGCGTCGGCTTCGTCGAAGAAGCGCAGCTCCTCTTGCCTCGGATGATCGCGGCGTATACGCGGCACTCGGGGTGAATATGGAACACCCTCCAAAAATACTTGAATCGTTGATATTGGGGTAAAAAAAAATAATTTCGGGAAAATTTTGTTAATCAAGTGACAAACTCGTTTGTTCGAATTTGAATGTACAATGCTGTAATTTTGTTTCCCGTGTCATTGAAAATATAAAAAAAATATAAAAGTAAATATTATTTTATTTAAAATTCACGGATAACAAAATTGCAGAGGTTTGTGAAAAATATGTTGATGCAAAAAGTACAAACTTTTTTTTTACCGTGTAAGGAACAGAGCTTTGCAAAGTACTCAGAAATACTTCAAGTACAAAGTACTAAGTATCGTAAGTACCTCGAGTAACAAGTACTTTTTGCAAATAAGTTCGTAGCGTTCAGCGTTATCCAGGCTATGAAAAAGGTGTAAAGGAATTTGCGCACGGCTTCCTCATTTTTAAAAATCGCTAACTGAAATTTTCGGAATTCGTCGTTTAGAGTTATATTTTTAATCAATTCTTCACTTTTTTCATTAAAAAAAATCCGTAAGCCATTTCATAAAAATACGAAGTGTTCGTTTTTTCCTCCCATTTTTTTTAATGCAATTTTTTTCACTAAATAAAAAAAATTGTCGTTAAAATTATACTCGTTGAAAATTTTCATATAATCACATATTAATAAAAACGGAATGTCATGCTACTGACCGAGTATCCGTAATGCGAGCGTGTGCTCAAAAAGTACTTGTGTGCTTCGAGTACGTACTTGAAGTACCGAAAAGCTCCGGTGTGGTCCATGTTGGCCATTTTTGCCACTGGTGCATTTTAGGCAAAAATTTATCGCCGTACACTTTACGGTGAACGAGATCGGGAAAAAGAATTTAAAAAATAAAATAAAAAAACGACAATCAGAGAAAAATTTATCATACGATTGTCCGGACGATAAACGTCCCGATCGATCTGCGCGTGTGTCGCTCGCGGGGCGATTGCCAAGAGGTGTTTAACCCCCGGAGGGATGATTGTATTCGTCAAGCGGCTATTTTCATTCTTCCACCCCCCGCCAGTTCTTCGCCCGTTTTATTACACGAGGGTGACCGACGAGTTCTTTTTATCCCTGTCCGCTCTTCGTAATGGAAGATTATTCTCCATGACGTGCTTTTCTCATAATTCCGGGACCGTCACGATTATTACACGCGTCCACTTTTGCCATATATATATATATATATATATATATATATGAGCGTGTTGATTTATATATAATACCCAGATAGCCCCCGCGTGACTGTCTCGTAGAACATGCGTGATAATATGACGACCCCTCGTGACCCCGCAGTAGTTGCCGCTATTCGTAATGCACGCCTCTCAGACCCAACCACTCTGGGGTAATATGGCATATATATATATATATATAGATATAGATATAGATATAGATATAGATATAGATATAGGTATAGGTATAGATATATATGTATTTATATATATATATGTATATATATATATATATATATATATGTGAGTATACTTTCCTGGTAAAATTTTTCCCCTCACGGACTATTGTGTTCGATCACTCTCCCTGGTGGCAGTGAGTTCAGCAACGACCGCGAACCCGACGAGTCAACTGCCTGCTGGATTTCCCACGGATGCATCGGAGGCACAAGTGCACTTGTAACGGGCCGGGTAACATAGGTGACAATGGACGTTTCAATTGGCCACATTTTTCCAATCGATGAAGTAGCTCTCTCGTTCTTTCCGTCGTTTCGTGTTCTCTTTTTTATATCTCTTTTTTTCTGGACGGAACAACCGCAATTTGTGTCGCTCCTGCAACACGAACGCTTCCCTGCCTTCCTTCGCCGCGTAATAATGTGAGCGAAGGGTACAGTTAAAGTTTTACGGATCTCGTTACAAATTAAGATACACCTGAGATCAGGCGAGCGGCCGTAATAATAAGAGATCATTGTGATGTCAGACGTGATGATCGAATCAGTTCTCTCTTCACTTAATTTAGAGTTCCTGGAACTATCGTTCTTGCGATGACACAAGATTTATTATAAGACGAATTGAAAGTCTTGCTGTTATTATATTTTATTCCTTATATTTTCTGACAATGTTATTTTCTGATTATTTTATTTTCCTGCAACACGTCTGATTCTACTTACTCTTACTGATCCACAGTTAAACTAGGGCATAGTAAAATTACCAATATACGAATTACCGCCAGGCGCTAAAAAATTAGTCAAGTTTCAATAAAGATCGTTTCCCACGAAAGGTGAACATTTTACACAGTCATCATTTTTGCCACTCTTGTCATAATGATATTAAAAAAATATAACTTTTTTACCGACATAATAATGATTATTATCATAGTAATTATTATTACCGGCTAGCAAATGATAACAATCCATAACGTAACAATTTTTACGCCCCTGTTTTATTTGTCATTTTTTTTTTTTGTAAAGACACTGAAAAACCAAATCGTATGAAATGTAATGTACCGGCCTGGAAGTGTTTATCCAAAAAATGGTACATTAAGTTTCATGTACAATTGTGACAAAAAATGTTCAGTGTATTAAAAACATTGGGAATACTATTAAAAATGATGTTCCTTAATTTTACTATAAAAGTACATTAATTTTAATAATTTACTTAAATTTCAATGAAAAAGTGTGCACTGATAAAAAAGTACAGTTTAATCAACTAAGATTCGGACGTTCAAATAAATATTTAGTTGGTCGACCAAAATATTTTAATGACTCAACAATATTTTGGTGGAATCACCCAATAAATTGTTGAACTAACCAATTTTTTAGCTGTACCAACAAAATATTTACTTGAACGTCCCAGCCCGAATCTTAGTTGATTCAACCGTATTTTGTATCAGTGTATTAATTTTTCATCGCAATTGTACATTAAATTTAGCGTACCAGTTTTTTGCCTAAAAACTTCCAGTTCGGTACATTAATTTTTTTTTGGAGTGTGCACATCAAAGGTTTATCGTAGCGCAGATGCCCTTTAAGATTCGACAATAATTCACGAAGGTAAACACGGGCGAGTGAGCGGGATCGATGGTTATGCGGCCCCTTGTGACTCCGCGCTCCACTAATTGATCGAATCTCCGTTATTCCTCCCGCGCTATTCTCCGCGGGACCGTTTGCTCTCTCTCCGGTTCCTCGGCGCGCGGGCGAGGAAACGTGCGAGCGGGTCTCGCCCATCTATAACTCTCTCTCCGGGGCCTCGCGCTCTCGCCCGATGCATTAATGCAATCCCCGGCGAGCATCAGCATCGATGCACTCTCCGCGCGTTCGCTGCGCCGAACCTTCGGCCTGCTCCGTCGCCCGCCCCTCGCCCGTTGTATTGTCGAATGATCGATTCGGATTGCTTCCTTCCGCGCTCGCGTCCGTTCCGCCATACACATACCTCGCTTGATTCCGACGCCCGCGGACCACGCTCGCTGCCGCTGGCCGGCCTGCGATATTCCCTGGTCCTGAGAACGACGCTGGGCGTCGCGTGTCGCAATTTATACTGCCAACCTGCTGCCAGCGTGCGAATAATATACTAGGTGCGGTCGAACGCCTTTCGGGGCAAAATGGACCAGTCACAAAATCAGGGAGATTATCATTATTATTAATTTTTAAATAATTAGTTCTGTTTAAATAAAATCGCAGTCGCATCAACATCATAGGTTGTTAGCACCTGAGATTATAATTTTGGCAGAATTTTTGAAGTTGGGCGAAAAAAAAATGATCCTTTTTGCCCCGGGCTTTTCTCTCCGAAGACCCCGGTTTGGACGAGTGGAGAACCGTTGAGGTAAATCAAGGGGCCAGGGTTAATGTTGCCGAAAATAAATAATCGCTATAACAGCAGTACGATATTGGAAGCTTTTTTACATAAAATCTTTCTGAAATTTTACACATGTGCGTTGCAATTTTGCAGTACAATTTTTATTTTTTATTATATTTTCGTGGCGTAATTTCAGTCAAAAGATTTGTAATTTTACTATCTGGTATTTTTATCTTACGATAAAAGTTCATTATTGTTCAATCGATGTAAGTAATGTCAGCAAATTTCGAGTTCCCGTGCATTAAGGCATAAGGATTTGGTCCAAGAAACAGGTCGATTTTCAGCATTTTTTTAACGCGTCTATTAGGAGGACCAGTCTGGGTTTTTACGCACAGTTCGTACAAGGTGTTATGAAGTTTGATTAAAAAAATATATATGTCAATTACATGAATTACACATAGTAAAGTGTAAAACCTCAACCTTGTCCTAATCTCCGCCTTAAAAAAAAAAAAAAAAAAAAAAAAAAAAAATTAAAAAAAAAAAAAAAAAAAAAAAAAAAAAAAAAAAAAAAAAAATTGCAAATGGCCGCTTTTTACATAAGATTCTTACGCCAATGCCTTAAAAATACAATTTATTTTTACATTGAACACACAATTAAAAATAATTTTTGCTCGAAGCCCACCTTCGGCTCGTTATAAAAGTTTCTATCCCCGCGTCGGCTAACATTGTACCGGGCAGGGTTGTGTATCGGAGTATGAAAAGTGGGCGCGTCTCGACGTCGACTTTAAAGTTAAAACCGGAGGAGTGGCGGCGTCGAGGACAGGATTTTCGGCTGAGTACCTACGGTTCTCGACATACCCATATACATATATGTATATAAAAATACATATACGCACATAAATACACCCATGCATGTTTATGTACGTCGGTGACATCGGTAACGGTGAACTAGGTACGTACACTCCGAGCAGACTCGGTCTCCATTTCCCTCCCCCCCCTCCCCCGCCTTGCGAGTTGGAGAGGCGAGACTCTGATTTTTATATAACTCCTCGTGGATGGTTGCGTCCCGGCTCTGTATCGCTGTAGCGTTGTACATAGAAGCCGGATGAATTCGGCGATCGGCCCGAGAGGCAAAGGATTACTTCCGAACTCCCTCGCTCTCTTCCCAGCAGCCGCCCCCGTGTTGCGCGGTACTATTTTAGGTACACGCGAGGAAATCGTAGTGGCGGGTAGTGGATTCGTTTCCATGTATATGGGCCCGAAAAGGAACCGGCGGAAACGTTCGTAAATTTTTATATCGACTACCCCACCGCACACTATTCCATGCCCATACTCCGCGTCTCCGCTTCGATTTATCGTTCGCCGGGTATCGTCTTTTACCACCGTGCGCAAGATACTGCGCTACGTTCGACCGCCGTATGGAAATTTTCTCCTCGCAGCGATTCCGCACGGTATCGACGATGGTTTTATATATTATATATTATATATTATATATTATATATTATATATTATATATTATATATTAATATATTATATATTATATATTATATATTATATATTATATATTATATATTATATATTATATATTATATATTATATATTATATATTATATATTATATGATGCACTTTAAGCTTTGTTCTCGCCTTAGACCGCGCATTTTCTCTGAGAGAAATGTTCAAAACAAGCAAATTCTTCGCTTTGAATAACTTAGCAATTTACTAGTCTACGGTTTACCATTAGTTTTTTACTCCAGATATCTATTTTCTTCTTTGGGGCAATTCTGCACTAAAAAAATGCACAATTTTTCTGGGTGCAGTGCGAGATTATCGAATTAGAGTCCGAAAAGGAACCAGCGGAAGCGTTCGCAAATTTTAACATCGACTGCATCGCCGCACATTACACCCAGAAAAAAAAATTAATTTCACCGCCATCGTTTATTTGATTTAAATAAATATTTATTTAAATCAAATAAATATTTATTTAAACCAAATAAATATTTATTTAAATCAAATAAATATTTATTTAAATCGAATAAATATTTTACTTAAACCAAATAAACGATGGCCGTCAAATAAATTATTGGTGCGTTCGACCGCCGTACGGAAATTCCAGCTCGCAGCGATTTCGCCCGCTATCGACGACGGGACGTACGCGATGCCATGCGCGGACCTAGTTTCGTCTATTTACTCTCCCCGCACAGAGAAACCCTCTCCCCATGTGTGTGTGTGCGCGTTTCCCCGGTGCGTGTGTGAGCGCGCACGTGTGTGCGATTCCTCGATAACGCGACACACCCGCGTCCGCTTCGAAGCAACAAGAAGGCCGTGTAATACCGCGACGGGCCGAGCGATGATTCCGCGGTGATTCCTCGCTCGCGCTGCCCATACGTCCGTCGCCGAAATACCGATCTGTCGCTGATTTATCGAACGGGCGATAAATTTTACCCTACGTTTTAAATAAAACCCCCCCCGAAAAAAAAGAAAAAAAAAAAAAAATTGTACGGAACGAGAGTGGGGAAACATGATGCAATGCGTCACCCCCGATGCTCCGTGCCAATGCCGCTCTTTTCCATTCTGTATCGCGGGCGGGCGAGCGAGAACAGTGGCGCGAGCTGAAGCACACACAGTGGTCCGCATTGACGAATAGACCGCGTATACACCAAGTGAACGACGAGCAAACGTACGAATGAACGGCCTGCCCGGAGGGTGGGGGGGCGATACTAACGTATTTCATGGTTCTCCTCTTCGCTCCGCTGTTAGTGGCCCGCAGGGAGGACGAACCCCCCCCCCCCCTTCCCCCCCCCCTCACCCCCATCGCGTCATACTCCAGCTCTCTGTCCATGATATATCTAGGTTTAATATGGGAACTCTCGTGAACGAGACAGAGTTCCTCTCTCATTCATATCCCTGTGCACATATCTTCGGGCGAGTAACTACTCTGCAAAAGCGAGATAGCGTTATAATGCATGCTCCGCGAAGGTTTTCCTCGACGGCGATGGGAGATCGGTTCTGATTATTTTATGACGACGGTGACGCTCGCTCTTCTCGATTGGCGATTAGTTTATTGCGGTGGATGGGAGAGGAACGGGACGGTGAAACGAAGGTGTTGTAAAGGGGATGAGCGACTTACTCGGTCGGTAACGAAAACTGTAATCCATATATTCAGGAGCGTACGACTTTTCGGGCTAAGTGCGAATTACCGGTATAGTGTTCTGGCATGTTGGGAGGGTGCTGATAATTTACATTCCGAACTGGAGGTTAACACTCTCGAGAAAAAGGATTACAGTTTTTGTTACCGACGTTATTTTGTTTTCATGTAGTTTTATTTCCTATATAAAATGTATATTTTTTATTTCGTATATAAAATATATAGTTTGATTTTGTATGTAAAATACATAGTTTTATTTCATGCAGTTTCATATAGTTCATATAATTGGGAATATTTCATCGGGCGAGTAACTACTCTGTAGAAGCAAGACAGGGTTATAATGCATGCTGCGCGGAGAGTTTCCTCGACGACGATGGGAGATCCGTTCCGATTATTTTATGACGACGGTGACGCTCGCTTTTCTCGATTGGCGATCAGTTTATTGCAGTGAATGGGATCGGAACGGGACGGTGAAATGAAACACCTTCGTTTCACCGTAAAGTCCATGAGAGACTTACTCTGTCGGTAACGAAAACTGTAATCCATTTATTCCGGAGCGTACGACTCTTCGGGCTAACTGCGAATTATCGGTACAGTGTTCTGACCGTCAGTAGGGTGCGGATAATTTGGATTCCGTGCTGGAGGTTAACACCCTCGAGGAAAAAGGATTACAGTTTTTGTTACCGACCTTATTTTTTTTTCCCGACAAAGTATCAAACAAATCTTTTATATGGCCGGTGCGAGAACTTTTTGTTTTACCCCCACCGTGATGGAGGTGATATTCGACCTCCGAGGAGAAAAACTCCCTCGGCCGTCTTTCCTCGATGTCTCTCCACCCCCGGCTCCCTTCATGATTTATGTAGCTCGAACTTCCACGGGAACAAGGCTCCGCGGCGCGACCCGGAAGAATGTCCGTCTGCCGCGAGTTATACGGCCATGTGCCATCGGCCGAGGGAAAAGCGCCGCGAACATCCTCCAACCAAATACCCCGACGTTTCCGGCAGCGTAATTACATTATCCGCCTAATGCACCCGGATATCGTCTCTCCTCGAATCCACACATATCAAGAAAGAAAAAAAGAAAAAAAAAAGTAAGAAAAAGAAACTCCGGTTATATTTATCATAAATTTCATAGATTGGTCTGTCAGTCGCGACGACAGAAAGACGTCTGGGAACCAAGGGTGGTCCAAAGTGAGGAGCGTTGGGGGGGGGGGGGGGGGGGGTTGGATCCGCAACTAAAAGTTGAAGACGAGGGAAACAGGAGATAAAGAACAGACGACCACAAAACTACGAAGACGGAGGATTCCACCGCTACCGGTTGCGGGGGTGGGTGGAGGGGGGTGGGGGGGTTGGCGCAAGAAAAGGGGAGCAAGAGAGAACCGTGACGAATCTCTCGCACGAACTTCGATTAATCCAAGTTCACGAGTATTCGAGGGGGAGGGTTGGAAAGCGGTGGCTGTTGAGGAGAGCGAGAGCGGGCAGGATGGAGCGAGGGGGGCGGTGGAGGAGGGGGGGCGGTTGGGGGTGGTTTTCTCGGAAAGCCCCGGCGAAAATAGATAAGGAAATACCGCTGTGGGCCCCGCCGGGAAACTTTGTTACCCTGGTACGCCGCGCTCCGGTGGGATATATACTTTCCTCATGATTTATGTAGAAAGAGTGAGGGGGCGGGCGGGGGGCTTTTGGACGAAGAACCGAGCGTCGGAAAGACGTGGCGGACGTGGGGGAACAACGAGCGACGAGAGAAGCGAGCTGTGGCCAGCGAGGCAGACGGGCTTCTCTTATTTTCCTTATACAAAAGAATCTGTGCGAGGCAGGAAAAAGAGAGAAGCTTTCCGCCCCCTTCGGCCACCCCCTCCCCCCGCCCCCCAAGAGGAGCCTGAATCGATCTCGTTGCCTATCACCCCGCCGAAGTCGCTCGTGAGCACTTGATTAATCCCCGCAATACTCCTTGTCTCCTCGTTTCATCGACTGATTAGGGGAGACCGGGGCAAAATGGCACGGCGGGGCAAAACGGGACAGCGAGGACAAAACTCAATTTTTTCGATTATTTTTGGATGAGCCATTTTGTTCCAACGATACATAGGGGTTTTCAAACCCGTCTTGCCCCATCGACCGGTTTTTCTATGGTCGAGCTGTGAAAAAAATGCAATTTTCAAAGATGTGAAGCAAGTGTCATAGAAAGAGATGAATGCTTCGTTTTTTCTTCGTATTTAAAACGAGACCGTACATTTCTTTCAAGGAGGAGGAGGAGAGTAGGAAGAGGAATGAATGAATGAATGAATCGATTTATTGTACGGTAGCACCAGGGGTCCTCTAGGCACATACATGCAGCTCGGTAGCCAAACATAATAAACAATAAAGTAAACATAACAGACGTAAATCATAATAAATTCAATAAATCAATTAAACTTAACAAACATAAATAAACCTAATAAACATAAATAAACCTAATTAACATAAATCAACCGATAATACGTGCCCTATATGTCGCCCCTAAGCAAAAGATCCATAACTAGGCTAGACTAGGAGAGGAGGAGGAGAGGAGGAGGAGGAGGAGAGGAGGAGAAGAGGAGGAGGAGAGGAGGAGAAGGAGAGGAGGAGGAGAAGAGGAGAAGGAGAGGAGAGGATGAGGAGGAGGAGGAGGAGGAGGAGAGGAGGAGGAGGAGGAGGAGGGGGAGCTGATCTACAGAGAACTCTGATGAAAGAATTTATTGCGAGAGTGATTCAACGGAGTTGGGAGGGGAGAAGGCGGTAGGATCGCCCGAGGCGATTCCACCGTCTCCAACGAATATTCCTCCTTTCCCACCGTGCCGCTCAGTCTCTCTCCTCTCCGCGTCTCTCAAAGTTTAATTAGTGCAAGTTGCGTTCTGAAAGGAGCCGAACGACCAGCGGGGAATAGTCGGGCGACGGGAGGCGCCGGTAGGAGCCCGGAGTTGAAATAGGTCTGTTCGAAAGGGCATTTCCGGGTAGAAAAGCCAACTGCCGAGGAGAGAAACACCGAGAAGTTCCCGATTTCGGGCCGGGACGGGGCTTGCAGCCGCGATTTCCCCCGTGGATGGAACGCAGCGGGAATCGGTCCTGTCTCGAGACGTCCCGAAAATTTCGTGCGTGACGAAACGCCGCGCAAACGCCAGTACACGCCGGCTCGGCACACAGAAAAAAAAATGTATTCGTCTGATGATCCCCAAATAATATATATTTGATTCGAATCGATATATATTTAAATCACATCGATATTTATCTGAATTACATTGACATTTATTTGAATTAAATAAATGAGGCTGAAGAACTTAATGAATAATGAAGTTCAGACCAAACTTTAATTTTAAGTTCAAACTAGCGTCTTAAAATTCGACCCTAAGTCATTATAATCAAAAAAAGAATAGAGCACGCATTGTAAGTAAGGTCAATAAATGTTCACTACTGTCATTACTAAGCGAATGTTTATTTTGTATTAAAAAAAGATTTATTTTTATTTAAAAAATATTTACTTTTATTAAATAAAGATTTATTTTTATTAAAGACATATTTGTCAATGAGCTTCTGAATTCGAGAATCGAGCTTGCATCAGTTTGGCACCGATGTGTGTGAATTCCTTGACGAGTTACACGAGTTTCTCGTGATTCTCGCTAGCGCCGGATGTGTTGAAACCGTGAAAATCTCGGGACGGGCGAACGGTGAGAGACTCCTTGTAAGCAATCGAAATAATAGCTCGGCGACATTATCGGGCTGATCCGATCGCAGGAGGCCGGAGGATGGGCGAGAGGGATGGAGTGGCTAAGCCTCTCTTTATCGCCTTATTTTTCGAGGGCTCCGTGAGCCACTTGTATACCTCTCGTCCTCCCTTCGCAGCCTCCCTCGAGTCCACCGGCTGCACCCGATTCTCCAATCGCGCGGAGCTATTACCCGAAGCTTCCCACCCCTTCCCAGCTTTTGTACGGAAAAATCGCGACAATCACGTCTCTCCTCGGGATGGATTTTCTCCTCGAGGTGTAAAAAAGATTTACACCGAAAAAAAAATGATTGAAAAATTCGCTTCTACTCTGCCGGAAAAGATATCGCTACTTCAAAAGTTTCCAACGATTACAAGTAGATTAAATAATAGATATATTTTTTTTTGTAAACAAATTAATAAAAATAACTTCGTCGAATGGAAGAGAATATCGTTAAATAAATGTAAAAAAATCCGCTCGTTGGTCCGACAAAAACAATTCTCTTTTGTATTTTCAGTCAGATAAAAATGTATTAAATAGTAAATAAAAAAAAATTGTAAATACAATTTTTTTTAGTAAAATTAAAAGAAAATTGTTTCGGGCCTTCCACAAAATCGCGGAGCTTGCGGACGAGATTCTTGTCGGGCGAGTCGTTATTGAGCAATTGACATATTTTTCTTGGCCGCGAGGCCGGCCGGTAAAAGCTCGAGTCCCTCAGAAATGGAGCTGGGCAGGGCAATTAAAATTCCATTAATCAAAATATGAATTATAATAGCTCGGACACGATGAAAATCTCCCGGTGTGCACACACCAATCTGAATGTGTGTACTCCGTGCACGCGCACCCGCGAAAAGAAAACTCACGGTACTCGGCACGCAAAGTGAGTGTAACGCGATGGTGGTTTTGCGCTCCCTCGGAGGACACGCGATAACACACGGCCAGTGTGTAACACGTCGACCGGGCTTCGTAAATACGCAGACACACGTATATGCAATATACGTTGCGGGAGGTTTGGCTTTCGTGGTCGGGGCAATCGTGATAATGGTGTCGCGACGTTATCAGGCTTATCAGATTGATCGAGGGCCGTGCCCTGACCGGCTGCCCGCGTTATCGCCTTATTTTCCGTTCTCCGTTCGCGATTCTCATTCCCGCGACAGAGAACTCTCTGTTCCCTCTTGGTACACGTATCACGCACCCCCGCGAAGGGAAAGTCCTCTGCCGTCTCCGGAACGCGAGGGTTCCTAGAGTTTGCACGCGAGGCGAAAGATCGATCTTCACCTTTTTTTTTTTTTTCTGTTTTTTTTTGTGTTTT
>JAPYZC010006437.1:0-19889 GCA_030522665.1 Ichneumoninae sp. A BG-2022a | reverse complement strand
AAAGAAAGAAAAAAAAAAAAAACGAAGAAAGATGGGAGATGGAGCATGAAGCGGAGGAGGTGAAGAAGATGCTCGCTGGTAGCTCGCACGAGCATATCATCCGCCGTACTCTCTTTATACTGTATCCCCGTAACATGGGCAAATTGAACGTAGAAGATTTGCTGGCGACCGCCGAGATGTGCAGCCACCGCAAGTAAATGCATATCTGGACGTATATACGATGCGAAGAGAGGATATCATATACTGTATAGGAGGGAAATAAAGAGTGTTCGGTGCGCAGAGCGACAGTAGCCGTCGACGGGTCAGCATCTACCTATGAATTACGCATTGAATGCATCATAGTCGAGGATATCCATAGTAGTCTTAGAAAATGGAGAACGGGAGACGAAGATATGATGGCTCGAGCGTGAAAGGTTCGATTAGCGAATACATACATAAAATACCAATAAAAAAAAAAAAAACAAAACAAAACAAAAAAGATGAATTCTTTCTCAAGGCGTGTTGGATGGAACGATACGGAGTTGTTGCACCTGCGGAGACTCGATTTCCTTGAGAACAGCGACACGGGAGTGCGCGCGCGTATCGATATCGATACGTGACTGCACGCGTGGTATATCGATACGTGACCACGTGCTTCGGAGGAGGACGGCTATAGGCCGAGGCATCAAAGATACTTGGGTCGGTCCATCGAACGATTCCGCGGTGGGTACAGCTATAGGACGGAGAGAAACGAAACATGCGGAGGGCGCGTACGCCGCAGCGGTAAATACACCGAGTGTCGGAGAAGGACGGATAAAGGTGGTTCTGCGGGGCAGCACGTACGGAGTAAGCGTGTGCGCGATTCCTCGGTGATGGATCTAAAGGCATCCCCCTCCCCTCCCCTCCCCCCCTCTCTTTCGATTCTACCGTGCAGGAGGCTTCCAGCACCGAAGAAGAATCCCGACGAGAGCGGCGGCGTGATTCCATTTCAACGTTTCAATATCGATCTCTGGAAGCTGCGGTCAATCGGGCCAAAGAAGCTGAAGTATCGGACAAGGGGCTCAGGACCAGCCTCCGAATGCCCAATCTAATATAAAAAAAAAAAAACAAAAAATCGCAATCGCTTTTTATTCGGTGATTCGGTTGTTTATTTATTTTATTATTTTTCTCTCACCGGACAGGACACCGAGGATCTACGGGAGATCTTTCGCTCGCGAGAAATAAAAAAAAAAAATTTGAGTCGTCACTTCCGGTTTTACAATCTAGGTCTTCAACTGAATGGGACGTCATAGAGGAAAACGTCACTTCCGGTTTGAAAATTTTGGTTTTCAACCGGATGTGACGTCACACAGGAATACGTCACTTGCGATTTGAAAATCTTTTTTTTACCGGAAGTGACGTCAATCTCATTATTCGACCGGAAGTGACGTCATACCGGAAATGCGTCACTTTCGTTTGGGAATCGCATTTTTCAACCGACAGTGACGTTAAATCTGAAATACGTCACTTTCGGTTTGACAATTTCATTTTACGACCGGAAGTGATGTCATACCGGAAAGACGTAATTTTCGTTTGGGAATCGCATTTTTCAACCGACAGTGACGCGAAATCTGAAATACTTCACTTTCGGTTTGACAATTTCATTTTACGACCGGATGTGACGTCATACCGGAAATACGTCACTTTCGTTTGGGAATCGCATTTATCAACCGACAGTGACGAGAAATCTGAAATACGTCACTTTCGGTTTGACAATCTCATTATTCGACCGGAAGTGACTTCATACCGGAAATACGTCGCTTTCGTTTGCAAATCGCATTTTTCAACCGACAGTGACGTGAAATCTGAAATACGTCACTTACGGTTTGACAATCTCATTTTTCGACCGGAAGTGTCGTCATACCGGAAATACGTCACTTCCGGTTTGAAAATTTCCTATTATCAGGACGTGACTTCTTGCCAAAAACTGAGAAGCCGATAACGTAGTAACCATCCAGGTAAAGTACTTGGGCCATCTGAGGGTTTAAATTAGTTTCACCAGAACGCTTGGGGACCCGCAGAAGCTAAATGGGTCCAAAGCAGCCGCGCAGCGTCGTCCATGGCATATAAGATTCATATAAATGCCGTTTTACCAACCTCGTTATTTTTGGGCAGAATTGAATTTAGCGTAAACGATGCCCTACCAAACGTGCGCCCTGCTCGATCGGCAGTCATCGTGACTCGAAAATCGATCGGGGTACGAGCAGTACCCCGGGGAGAACGATCCAGGAGAACAACCGTTGTTTCTTCTTGCCGTCAGTGAACCCGAAGAAACTCCTCGGCGTGTATTACACAGCCCACGTAACGTATACGTGTATCGACGCGGCGCATCCTATTTCTCGCGTCGTCCTGGAAACTTTGTACTTTAGTTTACTCTAATAATACATGTTTAACGTGTGGGGGTGAGAGCGAGCGAGCACCGCGACTAGGGAAGAAGCCGAGAGTACGGACCAAGTACAAGCACACATACACACACACACACACACACGCTTCAGAGGCTATCGAGGAGGTGCGAGCGAGAGAACGTCTGCTTTACCGACCGCGATAAACATAAGGGCGTAACTCGTGTGCCTAAAGACGGGAGTTACGCCCTTCCGGTTCTCACCGGTCGATACACCTCGGGAAGAGAGTTCATGCTTGGCATGCCTAACCAGCGAGGACGAGCAGGATCAGCACACTGTACAGCCGGTGCGGAGGCTCTTCCCTCCCGCGAGAGAGGAAGGCGACAATTAGGGCACTGCGCCTCTCTCGCGTACGTCTACCTGTCTGTTTATGTTCGGATCTTTAGTAGCAGGTACGAGGAGACGCGAGCCGCGGCGGTCCGCGCGCCCGGCTCGTGCACACGAACAAACAGAGACGGAAGGCTGTCGCGGCGCGTGAGCGCGAGGCAACGAGAGCGAGGAAGAACAGTTGTAGTCTTCGGCTGTGTACAACTAGCAAACTATGGCTGGCTGGATGGCTGGCTGGCTAGCGAGAGAGCACAAGGAGGCTAATAGTGCCGCATGCTTGTTCGCCTCGCGTGGTCGAGGGCAAAGAGGCCAGGACAACGACGAGTGGCAAACCAAGAGAATGCGCGCCTCCCGGAGCCGCATAGACCGGAGAGAAAATCACGGGAGGAGAGAAGATGCTTTTCCGAGCGATTAGGAATAAGGCACCGACTATCGTACCGACTGACTGATTTGGCTTGTCCCGTAAATAAATTCGTGTCGTTTGTAGGCATGTCAAAATAAAAGTGGGCGTGAAAATGATTACTTTACTTAACGAGGCAATATGATAAAAGGTACAGTTGACGAAATGTTAATGACTAGAGAATGGGGCGAAAAAAGTAATCTTTTCAATCGACTAAATTTTTAATTATTGAAATTACATGCAACATTGAGACTGTGATGAATCTTCTATTTTTTTCATTATTTTTTAAATTTCATGTGGATCACGAAAATTAGAAGTGGGCTTGAGACAACATTGTATTTTCTTTTTTTTAGTGTAAATAAATAAGGTGGTAGTGAAAACGATTACTGTATTCAACGAGGCAATATAATAAAAGTTACAGTTGACCAAATACCAATTTCTCGAGAACAGGGTGCGAAAAGAATTAACCTATTCAATCGACTATATTTTTAATTATTAAAATTCTTCCATGCAACATTGAGACTGCGATGTATCTTCTATTTTTTTCGTTATTTTTTCAATCTTACATGGTATCGCGATAGTTGCAAGTGGACTTCAGACAACACTGGATTTTCTTTTTTTTTTTAGAAAAAAATAAATAAAGATGCGATAATTAAAGCTGGTCGTGAAAACGATTAATTTATCCAACGCGGCAATATAATAAAAGTTACAGTTGACCAAATATCAATAACTCGAGAACAGGGTGCGAATAGAGTTAATCTTTTCAATCGACTATATTTTTAATTATTAAAATTCCGTGCAACCGTGATGTATCTTATTTTTTTCGTTATTTTTTCAATCTCACGTAGTGTCGTAAAAATTATAAGTAGACTTGAGACAACATTGTATTTAGTGCTTTTTTTAGTGCAAATAAATAAAGGTGCGATAAAAATAGAGTGAAGAAGTCGTGAGGGTACAAAGCGATTTTCCATAGTTTACGGAGATTCTGCTCTGGCGCCTATGTGTGATAGCAGTCGATGGGATACGAGAGAGACGAGATCACGTAGCTTCGAGATGTTTACTCGCGTGCGAGGCACAACCTTTCAGGAGGCGGAGGCAGGTCAAACCGATCCACCTCGACCTCGCGACGTTTCCTTCCTCTTTCGATCGCGTCCCGGTCTCTTCAATCTCGTCGTGAAAAGAGATTCTCGTTCGCGAAGCGAGTGTGTGTAACCCTTTATCTTCGACCTCGCGTTCCTTCCTCCCATCGATAAAAAAAAAGAAAATAACAATAATAAAAAAAAAAAAACTCCTTTTCTTTAGTTTCAGGAAACGAAACGCAAGTAAGCGAAAGTTGCCAAAAGACAGTTCCGTGTGATTGGCAACACCGAGCGACGTTCTCCGTCGCGGAGGCTTGACCCAGCCCAACAATTTTCTCGTAGGTATGAAAAAAAAAAAAAAAAAAAAATCGCAGAAGAAAGACGAAAAGAAGAAATTATTACGATGTCACGAAGTCCGGGAGGAAGAAGGTGGAAAGATGAGAAACCTGCACTGTACTGGTATGCCGTACTCTTCTGCAGTGTACACAATATCACGCGGCTTAATGCGTGTAATCATCGCGATTCCATTATGTCGGATGATCCACGCGGCCGGCGGGGGAGAGAGGGCTGAATCACTATGGGAGATACAGTAATCACGGTATACACCCGGCGTTCCGAGTCGTGAAGTCTTTTAACAGTTGCCATTTTATTTTTCTCCTCCTCTCTTCCCCGGAGCTTCTAATCGCTGAATCGTAGTTGGTACGTTCTCGGTGGGCTGCCGAATTTAATGCCGAAGCGACTCGGAGGGGAGGAAGAGATAAGGCAATGGGAACACTTACGGTGAGACGGTCGACGACCGTGGCAGAGACTCTCGCGTGCGCACGACTCTTGGTCAATCGTTTCCCTCTCGCAGGTATCAAAGGTGTAATAGTTCGGAATGGAGGATAGGGCGCGAGAGAAGTAGGAGCGGCAGCTCTCGTCTCGTCCTGTCAGCCGGGATTCAAGACAGTTTAAAGGCCGGGAACTAAAGCGAACACGCGGGGCTCTGCGCACTCTCCGCTGTCGGGCTCGCAGCGGAGAAAGATTTGGATGCGAGGCGAAAAAAAGAAGAAAACCGCTAGACAAGCTCGATCTGGAACGACACGAGAAGAAAAACCACTTTTTTTCTTGCGTTTTCTTCTTGCAACAAACAAACAAAACTGTGGATTTGTTTGTTTGTTGGTTTGGATGTTTGTCCCGCTTGTCCCTATTATTAGCCAACTTCACGCCACTATCATCAGCCAACTTCACGTCTTCACAACCAGCCAACTTCACGCCCTCACAACCAGCCAACTGCACGCCCTCATTATCAGCCAACCTCATGCAGTCAACTTCACGTTCCCATTACTAATCAACTTCACATTCCTACAATCGGATAACTTCACGTGCCTGTCATCCGGAGTGGCTAAAGTACCGGAGTGGCTAAAGTACCGGAGTGGCTAAAGTACCGGAGTGGCTAAAGTACCGGAGTGGCTAAAGTACCGGAGTGGCTAAAATACCGGAGTGGCTAAAGTACCGGAGTGGCTAAAGTCTCGGAGTGGCTATAATTTTAGTAGGAACACACACTTTTTTATTTTTATTTAATTAATGCTGCGTTGTGATTTAAAGTAAAAATATTTAGCAACATCATTAACTAACATCATCATCAGCATCATTAATTTGCAAACTGCTGCAACTCTTCAATAAAACAAAAAACTATAAGGTCTAAAAATTAACGCGCTTAAACTGCAAGCGTGCGTAGCGCGCGAGCCACAACAACCTGCTTGTTACCCATAATTTATTGTAATTCACGTGGTGCAGTGTTCGATCGTGGCTGATTCAGCGAGGAAGCAGAAAACCCGTGGATATGCGGAAGAAATTTCGCGTCCGTGTCTCCTGAATATCGGTCTCCGATATTAGATAATGAAAATTGCGGTGTGCGGGAACGCGATTAAGGTGAAAAAAAATCTTGGCTCTTGTAACGCGTAACGAGAGGGGAGGAGAGGGGAGAGCACAGATGTGTGCCTTCCGAGAAAAGTCGTTGTTGCAGTGCACGAGCAAACGGTCTCTCGTACTGCCCGAGCGAATGGTAATTGGAGAAACGAGAGCTTGATGAGCAGTGAACTCGTGGAGAAACGGATAAACCAGCGGGAGTACCTTTTCTCGTACAGCAAGACGTTAGCGTCTCGTTTTAATGCTCCTCGTAATTTTCCAATTTTCACATCGCCGGAGCGTTTCAGTGAAAATTGGAGCACGCGGAAATGACGAATGAAAAAGTGCGCACCGTACGAAGTGGATTTTTCAACTCATCACGCATCGAAACTGAAGAAACGAACATTTGGTGTACAGTAGAACCCCGTTTATCTGAGGTAATGTGAGAGCGTACGTCGGATAAGTGAAAACTCGGATAACACGGATAACATACTCAATTCAAACTTGTACTACAATTATGTATTTAAAAATAACACACCACTTCACATAAACATTATTAGCATAAACATTATTATTAACGTTATTAGTTAATTTACGACTTTTTTCCTGTTTTGAGACTAGTTCTGATTCTAGAGTCAACGGTTCTACCATTGACTCTAGAATCGGAACTGATGTATTTTCAGCTCGCAATATTAAGACGTCGCAAACTTGTACAAATTTATGCGCCCTTGCAACAATGTAGCAGTTATAGACTATCGTGTAATAATCGTGTAATAATCGTATGCCATCAAATATTATTTTCGAATCAGAATGCGACAATATTCACAGCAAATAGACAAAACTGTGAAAAAGCACAGTCCTGTTAAAAAGAAACGATCCGAGTTTTATACCACATAATTAATTGGAATAATATATTCATTTACACATTAAATAGTGTTGTTTCGTTATTAAGCCTACCTTGAAACTTAGAATTTGGTAATTACTTTTCGTATTTTTTGTTAATTTTGTGGAATAATAAATCGATGGGTTAGTAGTTTGGTTTTAATCGCTGAGTGGAGAAACGAACGCGTGGTGCGCATGCGTGTAGACAGGCCTAAACTGGCCGCCATATTTGCTTCAATTTTGGCACTCTTTTGCCCGGCGAGTGTCCAGACCTGTCTATACGATCTTGGTTGAGAGGATATCGTCGAGGATTTAAGCCACTGTTAATGTGATAAGAGAAATAATAATAACTTCATTGATGAAATTATACGGCCGCATGTTGACTTCCTTCTTGGTGGAACTGATAATGACTGGCGCTCCTTGAGATCACCCTGAATATATCTGCACGAGACTAAATATCTAAATATCATCAAGTTATAACGGCGGTGCTTTGCATCGCACAATGTTCACTCGGGGAAGTTCACTTGGAGAATAAAATTCAACAAGTGAACAATTAAATTTTTTTCCTAAAGCAATGCATTGACAGAGACGTGCCAGAGATGAAATTTGATGTCATGCAGGTATGTCCAGGGTCATCTCCTTGACCCGCGTTCAGTCTTATCTGTTCCAAAAATCTTCTAGATCCTTCACCATACGTCTCGTTCGTTCACGAATATTCGACGATCGCAACGCCGATGTTAAGGCAATTCATCACACAACGACTTTTCTACTTTTGGAACTAAAAATCACAAGTTTTATAGAGCAATGAATAAGGATTTTTATAAGAATTTCTTAGATTTTTTCTCCACATGGATTCCGAGATACATAAGCTTAAAATGGTCTCTATTAGCATGAGCTCCATATGGTGCCGCGTGAAAAGCAACATTCTCTTTTAAAAAATATATTTTTCCAGACTACTGTTTTAGATTTTTTTCTAAAATAACATTACAACATTGTTAGGAACGCATAAAAAAATAAAATCGAGCAGCGCCCATAGATTTTCGAAGACATTACGAGTTGAATAAGCTTCGAACCTGTATGTGAATAGATACCTAGTCCTCAACCATTGCTAGCAACATGCCCCCCACCATTAAGAAACGGCGGAGCTGTGACGTATTTCCTTAACCGATAGCTAGTTCTAGACTCGTGCATGTACGTATATATACACGTATAAGGTAACTCATCGACTAATGAGCCCTATTACTCCCTAGGGAGTAATGAAACGGTACTGCGCATGCGCACAGGTTAATAATGATCATTGGTAAGTTATAGGCGATTTTACGTCCGCGTTGCACGCAAGAAATGTGCTTATTTTAATGAATTACAAACATTAAAAAAAAAACATTTTTTCTACGCCATTACACATGTCCCGTTGGAATAATTTTGTCTATTGCCCTATCATGCTGTAGGCTATCTCAAAATACTGGTATAAGAAGCGATCATTGGTAAGTTATAGGCGATTTTCCGTCCGCGTTGCACGCAAGAAATGTGCTTATTTGAATTAATTAAAAACATTAAAAAAAACATTTTTTCTTCGCCATTACCCATGTCCCGTTGGAACAATTTCGTCTATCGCCCTATCATGCTGTAGGCCATCTCGAAATACTGGTATAAGAAGCGATCATTGGTAAGTTATAGACGATTTTTCGTCCGCGTTGCATTCAAGAAATGTGCTTATTTTATCAATTAAAAACATTTTTAAAAAACACATTTTTTCTTCGGCATTACACATGTCCCGTTGGAACAATTTCGTCTATCGCCCTATCATGCTGTAGGTCATCTCGAAATACTGGTACAAGAAGTGATCATTGGTAAGTTATAGGCGATTTTCCGTCCGTGTTGTACGCAAGAAATGTGCTTATTTTATTGAATTAAAAACATAAAAAAAAACCATTTTTTCTTCGCCATTACACATGTCCCGTTGGAACAATTTCGTCTATCGCCCTATCATGCTGTAGGCCATCTCGAAATACTGGTACAAGAAATGATCATTGGTAAGTTATAGGCGATTTTCCGTCCGCGTTGTACGCAAGAAATGTGCTTATTTTATTGAATTAAAAACATAAAAAAAATTCTTCCCCATTACACATGTCCCGTTGGAACAATTTCGTCTATCGCCCTATCATGCTGTAGGCCATCTCGAAATACTGGTATTATAAGAACGTCTCTCAGAAGTGACAGAAGAAATGCGTCAAGGGTCCGACGACAGCGCGACCGAGAATAATAAGAAGGATAAGAGGATGGTTGAGGAATTCGACCGAGCTCACCGACGAGGCGACGTTACTCTCGCGGGTGTATCATCCCGCGGGTGCAGCGGCGGACCTCGAAGGAAGGAAGCGCCGCGGCATAAGCTCTCCGCGCTATGGGCAGTCAGCAGCAGCAGCAGCAGCAGCAGCAGCAGCAGCAGCAGCATACACAGAGGAAGAACAGCAGCATCACCGGTGCACCCCGGTGATTACGAGGCTGATTGGCCCGACGCGAGATGAGACGGCGGCGTCCGTCCTGGCGACCGCAGTTCTCGTGACGCTCGGCACACAGCCTCTTTCTCGTCGCTCCATGCACAACAGAAACAAGAACAAGAAGAGGACCAAGAAGAAGAAGAAGAAGTAGCTTTTCTTTCATTATTCGTCGTGTACCCTCGGCGAGGCAAAAGATTAAGAAAGGCGCGAGCGCGTACGCCGGGCGAGGTCCTCCTCGCCGACGATATAGGGAAGAGCGGGGCAAAATGGGCCGGTGGGGCAAAATGGGGCGGTGGGGCAAAACGCCATATTCCAATCGTTTTGGAATATGGCGTTTTGCCATTTTCCAAATCCACATCGTCCCATCGTCCCGAAGCCATTGCCCATCATTTTGAAAGGGACGATGGGGCAAAACGGGACAAACAATCCGGATGTATCAACAGGGGCAAAATGGCAGATCCAAAAATGATTGGAAACTGGCGTTTCGCTCACTGGCCCCTTTTTGCCCCGCTATACCCTACTATTGCAACCGGAATAACCGTACGCAAAAACGAATCCGAAGGGAAACCCTCGTGCTGCGGCGCTGCCTCCAGGAGAGCGACGCTGCACCTACACTGGCACTACTGCTATATAATCATCCCAAACCCATTGTCCCATCATTTTGGATGGGACAATGGGCCAAAACGGGGCAGACGATCCGGATGTATCAACAGAGGCAAACTGGGACATCCAAAAATGATTGGAAACTGGCGTTTCGCTCACTGTCCCGTTTTGCCCCCACTGTCCCATTTTGCCCCCCTCTACCCTACTATTGCAACCGGAATAACCGTACGCGAAAACGAATCCGAAGGGAAACCCTCGTGCAACGGCGCGGCTTCCATGAGAGCGACGATGTACCTACACTGGCACTACTGCTATATAATTTTGTATCCCGGGCGGCAACGTGCATGCGGTCATCCTACCGGTGGATACACTGGTTGTACGAGCTATTACGAGTATAAATTTTTTTTTTTTTCACTATCGTATTTATGAGATTGATATATGAAATCCTGCCGATTTGGGAATAAATATACTTCATCATCGAAAATATTTGAGTGCCTTTTTTGGCTTGATCTGCAGATTTTTCTGGCTTTATCTGCGTTCTTCGTCCTCTTCTTCTTCTCTTTCCTCGCCTTGCCCGAATCCGCTCAATTTCGCTCGACGCCACGACGAGCCGCGCAGTCCGCGCGGTGACCGCAACACGTGACTGCCTAACTGCTTTTCGTTTAAACTTTGAGCTTTGAGGGTCGAGTGAGCTCGCCGCCGTCGTCGCCATCGCCGGTAATCTCGTCCTCCTGGAGAGGAGGAGTGAAGAATAAGAGTGAGCCGGTGCGGCCGGGGAGACCGCGGTTGTTTCGATGCTTTCCTCTTACACTCTTTCGTTTCTTCTTTTCTTCCTCTTTATTTATTTTTTTTTTTGTCGTTTTCTCTTCGTTCGTCATTCTTGGAGACCGCGTGACTGCGGCTCTCCTACACCTCCCTCCTATGACTCTCCGACCGCCTACTGCCGCTGATGACGATTGTGAGCTCGTCCTCCACGAGATTGAAGAAATGACAAGAAAAAAAAAAAAAAAAAAAAAATGAAAAAAAGGTTTACAAATATTATAGTAGCTAGAAGAGACGTCGGATTGTACTCGGTAAGAATTACGAGGCGACCGTGTATCAAGGAAGTTGAGTAATATAAATCGGTGGACGCTGAGGTTTGAACTCACGGATCCACGGTTTGTTTCCCCCTCGCTCGTTGCCTGAGATCGTCGAAGAATACCGGAGCACATACGCGAGATCGTATATACGCGAGTGGAAGATTATTGTGCTCTCGCGGAGAACGAGAAGAAGAGGCAACGGACAAGCAGCGTACATGCGGAGAGGGCAGGCCACGACCCCGGGGCGGCCACGAGAAACTCACTCGGAACCGCGGCTCTCTCTCCGCCGATGCTCACACATATGTGCACGTGCATAACGTCCGGAGACGTACCGGGAAGGAGAGAGATAATAGAACGGGAGAAAACAAGAACAACAAGTGGATAACAGACACGGACAGACGGAACTGCACAATGGCCCTCACGGATTTCTTAATCGCTCTCGATCTATCTGTTCCGTGATGTTCGAGAGTCCCGGAGCAACTCTCCGAGCTCCGCGTCGGAGACTCATGGATTCCTAACGATTACGCATTAACATTCCGCAAATAAAAATTTTATCTTTTGTACTTCGATTATGTTTCGTACCAAATCGCACGATGTTGTAACCTTTTAAATTCGGCAAATATTGTATCGCACATGATTCTTGATACGCGAACAAAAGAAAATATAATAAAATGCAATAAAATGCAATAAAATGCAATAAAATGCAATAAATAAAATGCAATAAAATGCAATAAAATGCAATAAAATGCAATAAAATGCAATAAAATGCAATAAAATGCAATAAAATGCAATAAAATGCAATAAAATGTAATAAAATGTAATAAAATGCAATAAAATGCAATAAAATGCAATAAAATGCAATAAAATGCAGTAAAATGCAATAAAATACAATAAAATACAATCAAATGCAATAACTTTCAATAGGAGCCACATTATTTAGCCAAAACTTCAATTGGCCAAATCGTCGTATGGCCGAAAATTATGGGTCAGAATCGTACTTCTTCCATATTGTTAATCTTTCGAAACTTAATTTTTTCGAATCGTCAAATTTCTAAACCTTTATTTTTGCAAATTTTCTTTTCAGCGAACGTTATTCTTCGGAAACAGTAATTGGCCGAACGTTATTCATCCGAATTGTCATTTAATCGGACATCATTTTTCCGAATAATAATTTCACTGAACTTCACTTTCCCGGTCGTTAAACCTCGAAACCTTGGGTTGACGAATCATCATTCCTCCGATTAGTATCCGACGAGTCATTTATCTGAATCTGATCTTGTCCATGAAGTGAATATCAAAAGTCAGGGTGGAGAGTAGCTGACCGGTACCGTGAACCTGCGCTGTTTTATCCATTGCGGTGCAAAGGCGGAAGATTTTTTACGGATAGAGATAATAGCAGAAAGTCAGAGTACCACACATATTATTTAGTTTGCTAATTCGGTTGATCGGCGATTCGGACGAATGACGATTCGGCGACTTGATGTTGGCGGTTTAACGATTCGAAGAAATCAAGTTCGGTCAAATTATTATTCGGAACAATAACGTTCGGCTGAATAACGATACGGGAAATAACATTCGAGCAACTACCATTTTCGAAGAGTTACGTTCGCTGAAATGAAGACTGGGAAAAATAAAGTTTCAGAAGTTTGACGATTTGAAAGAAGTCCATTTAGACACAGCATTTTCGGACAAACGTTGATTTGACCGATTTAAGCTGTATTCCAGTAGAATACAATATATTACAATAAAACTAGCAGATTGCTGTGGGTCGGGCGCTTCACAATAAATGCAAACCGGAATTTATATTCCCGGAGATTTACCTCGAGTACGTCACCTGCGGTTGGAAAAGCACATTTTCGGCCAGACACTTTCGGATACTTCTGGACGTCATATCGAAAATACGTCACTTCCGGTTTGAAAATTTCTTGCGTGCAATACGGGCGGAAAATTGCCTATTATTGACCGATGATCATTAGTAACCTGTGCGCATGTGCAATACAGTTTCATTAGTCCCCAGGAAATAATAGGGTTCATTACTCCCTGTGCAAGCTCTATTGCTCCCGGAAGTCATTGGCGAATATCACGATTTTGCGGCGCAAGAAATGTGGTTATTTTAACGAAGTCGGAAAAAAAAATCGTATGCGACAAGGGAGGAAGTGTATTTTCACCTCGTGTGAATTTCTCAAACTTCACGCTCGGTAAAAAAACGCACTTTCCTCCCTTGTGGCATAATATACTATTCTTTTCCCGGCTACGTCAAAAAGGCCCTATTTCAAGCCTGCGACGGGAATGGAAAGTCGCCGATTCTTGACGAGCGGAAGGAAAGGTGATTTAGCGGGACAAGCGAAACTTTTCCTCCCGTTAAATGCCTTTTCCTCCCGCTCGTTAAGAATCGGCCACTTTCCATCCCCGATGCAGGCATAGAAATATGGCCCCTTTTTAGCATAGTCAGAAAAATAATATGGCATGCTACACAGGAGGAGCGGATTTTCACACCGTGTGACACGCACTTTCCTCCCTTGTAACATAATGCACCATTTTCGATCGACAGTGATGTCATACCGGAAATGCGTCACTTCCGGTTTAAAAATCTCACTTTTCGACCGGAAGTGTTTCTAACATACGTACACAGGAAAAAAATAATTTCGTAAAAACGGAATACGAAGTTTCGTAAAAATAATTTTGTTAAATAAGTGACAAACTCATTTGTTCAGGTTCGAATATACAAAAAACCAGTCCTTTTATTTCCCCTGACATTAACAATATTAGTTTGTACTTTCGTTTGTAACACTAGAGCCGCGATGATGCTGATCGGAAAATAAACAAATAAAAAATTGTGAACCTTTGTGGACAACAAGTTGATGTAAAAAGTATAAACTTTCTTTACTATGTACAAGTGCTCAGACATTAAAACGTCCCCACGAGGAGCTAAACTTTTTATTTTTAATTGTATCTCTTAAAAGAGGTTCCAGCGATAAAAAAAAATAATACAGACATATCCGAAGAAAAAAAGAAAAGTATCGCAGTGATGCGAGTCGATGGTTCGGTCGGCCGGGGCATCGAGTGCGCGGTCTGTACCGGCGGCTCGACGTTGCTCTCCGGATCTTCGGAGACTTGAACGCGCGCAAAGGGACAGTGGTAGGAGTTGCCACCCCCGAGAGAGGAAGTTGTCGAGTGAGAGAAAGCGTCTACCTCGCGCATTTTCCCACCAACCCTCTGTACCTTTCTACCCTCCACTCGTGCGTCGTCCCGCTCACTCCACATTTCTCTTGGCCGTTTCGCAAACCCCCCGCCTAGCTCGACTCTTCGCTTCTCTCCTCTTTACCCTCTTTGCCCAGCTTCCCGAGGCTTTATCTCCCTCGTTCTCGCTACTTCTCTCTATCCTTTATCCATCCCATTCCCGGTTTTCACCCTTGCTCACGCGGTACTCTCGGTGGTGCACGTAGCGCTGCCGCTCCACCATTTTCTACGGGTCCATGGTCAAACCCGCCCCCTTGTACCACTACTATCCCTATTCCACCGTCGGCGGGGCGAGAGGAAAGAGGGCTTCTCGCGCGCGCCTGCTTTTTCCTCGTACGCTTCCGAACAGCCCCTTGGATATGCGTGTTCGCCAACGGAAAATCCGAGAACGTTATTGGATGAGGATGAGCGCGTATGGGCAGTGACCAAATAATACACCGAGAGAAAAATCGGGGATGTAGCGAACACACATGAGAGGTTGACACGAACAAATATGGTTGGCTCAATGACGATTTAGGTAGCTCAACCACCGAGAGGTCGAGTTAACGACATAAGGTTGGCTCAGCCTCTAGGTGAGGTTAAATACGGCGAATCTCATGATGAACTTGTATCAATAGATTTCATTGAGGCTGAGCCAACCTCAGTGAGGTTCATTGACTCAAATTGAGGTTGACTCAATCTCAATGAGATCGATTGGTTCAAGTTCACCATCAGTTTCGCAGTATTTAACCTCATCGAGAGATCGAGTCAAGCTTATGTCGTTAACTCAACCTCTCGGTGGTTGAGCTACTTTAATAGTCGTTGTGCCAACCATATTCGGTTGGCTCAAGCGCTCATACACAGATAGCCAACCGTAGCACAGGCAAAGAAAGGCAATTGCTTGCCATCAAGCTTTGCTGTTTGCTTGCCAACAATATTGCAACAAGAGTTTCTAGCACGCGATTGCAGCATATTGGCAGTAAAAATCCGGCAACGGTTGCTGTACGCTCATTTTTTATTCTTAGCAGCCCTGCAAGAGATCAAAATTCCTCCTCATCGGAAACCAACTTCTGGATTGCACATTTCCACAATCCGTGTTATTGCTAACGCAATTCAGAGCTTATTTTTTCATGCGGTGAATGAGTTCGATAATGGGTTGGTAATAAATAACGTTACATGATAATGTGTTATTTAATAGTAAGTTTGCCGAAAAGTTTCTACGATTTCATGTAAATTGACCGTGACTCAAGCAAAGTAATCTTCGTAGTGAGTCGCAAAGCACCAGCAAGCCTTGCTGACCACTTGCTGAAAAAATATGCTCCCAAGTATTTTCGGCATTGAATGCTGGCAAAAAACATAGGCAAATGCGGACGCACATGCCGCAAATTTTGCCGCCATCACGTGCGGACATATCGCACCCTTAGAACAACAGTGTAACAACTTATACGGTAATGCCATAAGAGATGTTACACTATTGTTGTTGTTGTTGTTGTGTGTGTTACACTATTGTTTTGGGGAGGGGGGGGGGGGGGTAATATGATGCCCATTTGCTGGCGGGTTGTTGGCAAAATGCTATCTGGGTATGTTCGCTCCATCCCCGTTTTTTCTTTCAGTGTACGCGCGGTAACGTTTTCCCACAACGCGCCTGTGTTAAAAAAGTATGATCTACGATAGATTCCATCGTAGATCGATGTGATCTAGGAAGAGTCTTCCTACCGGAACGATTGAGGACGTCGAATCTAGTTTCCGAAAAATAATTGGTAGGGGAGAGTGGGGCAAAATGGTACAGCGCGGCAAAACGAGACAATGAGACAAAATGCAATTTTCCAATAACTTTTAGGATGGTGGCGATGGTGGTACGTGGGGCAAAACGGGTTTGAAAATCCAGATGTATCGATGGGACAAAACGGGGCATCAAAAAATTATTGGAAAATTGAGTTTCACCCTCACTGTCCCGTTTTGCCCCGCTGTGCCGTTTTGCCGCGGTCTTAAGTCCGACACGCGTCCACTCGGGAACCGATGGACCAAACTCCGGATGGACTGAGTCTTATAGATTTCCACTACAAGTCAATGGGAGATTTGCATTGATCTTTGTTTCCATTCCTCTCCAGAATATCTCTTCGGCAGTTAAAAAATCTAGTTATGGACTAATGAGAGCGGAATAGAAAATACCGCCGGACCGGATAAGTTCACACGGTACTGGATAAACAAAATGGGAGAACACGACCAGCTCGTACAGCGGGTAAGCAAAAAAATGGAGAAAAAGAAGAAAAAAAAAATCTGAGGCACCGCTGCGAGATGGATCGATGAATCAGAACGAGCCTGGCGGAGCTATCGAGCGAGAGATCGCCGGTTCGATAGACGGAGACCGAGCGAGTCTCGAGAGAGCCTCGAGCCAGGGAAGAGAGACGGACGGAAGAGATCGGGGACTTATTCACGAACCGCGAAGGAGTTAATGATCCCGTTGTCGCGCTGCGTTGTTTCCACAGTGGTCACAGGACCGGGACCCCGATCTCTCTCGATTCATAGCTCACTTCTGTGGAGTTTGACATCGTCGTAGTCGTATCATCTGGAGAACGGAGATTTACCGAGTTTCCCCTCGAATAAACAAACCTTTCCGTCGTCGTCGTCGTCGTCGGCGTTGCTCTTTACTTCCTTTTTTTACTTCCTTTTTTTTACCTGCTCGCACTCGGACCTCCTACACTTCCTTATCCTTTCCGCGACTTTATCGAGGCCCTGTCTCTCTAATTGCTTCCACTCCGGGAAATCTCGACGAGGACGACGACGACTTTTGGCATGAACGAGTCTCCACCGACGACTCTCGCTTCGCGGACGACGATGAAGTGCGCGTATAAAGTTTTCTGGATTTCGCTTTAAAAAAAAAAGACAAGAAAACCGAGCGACAAAGTAAAAATGTCGGTTTCGCTTTTCTCGCACCGATGGATTTGATTTTTTCATTTTTTTTTTTTTTTTTTTTTCATGCCTCGTGAAGAATCCTCGCCATCGGACGATCCGGTGTTTTCGTAGCGAGTATCTGCACTCGAGGCGAGACAGGAAATGCAAAGGTTTTTGTACATCGTGGAGCATCGTCGGGGCACGCCGGCGGTATATGCACCGTGAAGAACGAGCCGAACGAGCGAGGGCATCGAACAAGTGCACTGTACACTGTACCGGTGCAAAATCTTCCAAGCGATTTTCACCGACCGGAAAGAGCTCTGGGCATCGAGAGAACGTTTCCTATCCGCGGCCTTCCCACGTACGGAGTTTCCTCTTCCGGCTTCCATGGGCTCTCCTGACCGACGAGGAACCTGACCCTGATCGTAAGATCGACATATTAACAATAGAAAAATACCAAATTTATTATATTTCGAATATATTCAACCGATCGACCGAAAGTTTATGACGCACTTCTGATATCAATGTTACGACCGGGCGAAATCAACAACACGCGTATTTGGCTTTGGGATGAATATTACTAATTACAATCACACTTTTTATCCCAAGGCCGGTAAACAAATTTTATTTGAAAATTAATTAACGGCATTGGAAGCTTTTTTACACGAACTGTTTCTGAAATTTCAAACACATGTGCGCTGCAATTTTACTGTAAAATGTTTATATTTAATTACAATTTTTGTAAATATCAGGCCAATGATTTGCAATTTTAATATCTGGTATTTTTATTTTACAAAAAAGTACATTAATGTTCAATTAATGTAAGTAATGTAAGCCAATTGTAAGTTCTGGTACTTTAAATTTATATTTTATTTTTAGTGTATGAAACGTTTACTCTCTTTGAAAGTCCGACTAAGACTCTCGTCAATCGATTATTTCTACGTTTGTAATTTGTCATACCGAGCTATTCCAGTCATCCATGTAATATCGTATGTCTCAGTCAATCCTCATCCGTCTATTCGTTACAATTATGATACATATATAATTTTTAAACTTCTCATGCGGTAATATGAATGAATATGAATTTATGTTTCTTACGTTAAATATAATAAATAAAAAAATAAATAAAATTAAATAAATAAATAAATAAATAAATAAATAATTAAATAAATAAATAATATAAATTATATTCATCTCGAATAAAATATTTTTTTAATGCACGGCAAAATTGTATTGTTATTTTTATGATCGTTAATAATTCAATGTAATTTCCAGTTGCATCGGCTATGGAAAGAATGCGGCGTTACAACATATATATATATATATACATTTTTTTAAACTTCTCATGCGGCAAATATGAATCTACATGAATTTATATTTCCCCCGTTAAATATACGAAATATAAATTCTATTTCTCTCGAATAAAATATTTTTCTTTAATGGCCGGCGAATTTCATTTACAGTTACATCCGCTATGAAGAGAATGCGTCGGGGTTTCGGTCCGTCACACGAGACGACGGTAAAAATGCATCCGTGTGTCTATCGATAGCCGAGCCGGTGCTCACAGGAAGTTTTATGATCAATCGCGAGCGCTGTTTCCCCGCAAATTGTTTGTTCCTCAAACCCATTTAGCGTCCATTCCGTGAAATTCTACTCGAATAATCACAGCTTGCGCCCCGGCAAGCGTTGTGCCTGCCAATTACACCGGTTTTTCTGTTCCAGTCGTACCGATCGGCGTGGCGAGGGGAACCGGTGAGACCGAGAGCGACGACGAAACATTGTCGGAAGGATGAAGCTAGAATTCAAGAAGAAGAAAAGAAAGAAAAAAAAAAGAAAAAAAAGTGAAGAGAAAAGAGATAGCCCGTAAAGATGCATCGAGGAACTACATATATCTTCGGCGTTGTCCTTACAGAAATTATTACAGCACCTCTATATAGACATAGCAAAAACCCCAAGGCTCTCGGAACAGAAGAAAATAATATTCACCATAGATTTTCCTGCTCTTATGACGCTCGAGTGTTCCCTCGAGTGTGAAAGAATAACGATGAGAATGAAGCGATGAGACAGGCGCGCGTAAGAAGAGGAGGGCAGAGGATACCGTGAGGCGTGGAAGGACGTCCAGTAAAAAGTGCGAATTCTCTCGTTGGTACCGTGCGCGAGCCTAGTCGATGGAGATCATCGACTATCGCGGATTCTGCCGAGGCCGCTGGCACGGCAGCGGCGTCAGCTCGGGACTCGGGACTCTACACGAAAGACATAAGAAACAAAGTGTAGCAGCGGAGAGCCATCCACGGTATAGAATAGGAATCGTGCGAGAACTGCGGCGAGGGGTAAAGAATAAGAAGAGAAGTTCGGGGGAGAAGAGAGCAGAGAGCCGTCGTGGCGGGGCACCACTTGTGGGAACCACGTCGTCGTGCACCAACACACAACGTGCTCCCTGGACCACGAAGTGAAAGGTTCGGAGAGAAGAGAGACGAGACCGAACAGCGGCAGCCCCCCGCGATACTTTTAACCGGACGGCTGACTCGGAGCTCATATTTTCAAGCGTGGCACAATAATAACGATACACGTACAACTGTGGCGATTTGTGTTCACTG
>JAPYZC010006434.1:0-11150 GCA_030522665.1 Ichneumoninae sp. A BG-2022a | reverse complement strand
TTCGACGGATATTTTTAGGATGTTCTACCACCCCGATACCTGTTTTACGATGAAATATTGCATATAGCGATCAAAGTTGTTACCACCCTGAAGGGCGTTAAATTGATGATCAATTTCGCAGGTATACTAAGTGTGAGGTCGGTGGCTTTCACGCAACGAAGCGACTCTCGTTGGAAGGGTAAAAGCGAATTCCTCGTTGTCCTGCGTACCGGCGGGGGTTCCGTTATGCCTTAACCGCACAAGGCGACGATCTTCCCCGTCGCCGTCGTCAATGCTCCTTTATTACAGACAGGATGTGCATGAGTTTGCTGGTTCCAAGGGGCGGCATAGTTTGTGTGTACCATCTCACTCGCCCTTTCAGCTTTGAGTTAACGGACCGTAGACTTAGCCCGTCGGCATCCATAACGCTCCACTATCCTTGTACTTCCTCATTGCTCAAAGGCAACTCTCTATGGATTACAAGTTTTTTTTCGAAAGATCTGCGAATATATAGCAATATATTCGCAGAATATTTAAAGCTCGATACTCTATTGATATCTGCATTTGGGCGTGAAAAAAATCGCCGAAGATTTCTGTAATGAGCCCGACCAATCGTCTCAAAACGAGAATGAAGAGAATCTAAATCGGATGATAAAGGTACTCGGAACTTTATCTGCTTTCCCTGACGCATTTAAAACTCCCGAATATTTCCCAATTTTCCACGGTTTCTCGAACAAAAACTAGACTGTATTACGAGCTAAAGTTGCGAGGCTGAGGTTCGTTGGCGCTGGAACGCTCACCGCGTGTTCCTTCATTTATTCGCCACCATTAGATTTAATTGAATTTCCTTATCGAATCCTCCATCTGTTTTATTTCTCTTCGAAACTGAAGGTAGGGGGGACCGTGGCAAAATGGGGAAGCTAGAAGTAAATACTGCTACAACGATACTGATGCCATAGATCCATTGCATGTCACACAAAAATTGTATTGGCACCCGTTTTAGAAGGATGTTTTAAAAAAAAAATCATCTGGGGCAAAATGGGGTACCCTTCGATTCGACTCGCGACAACTTTTGTCAGCAGCAAGATACAAAAATTCCTGACAGCTAGACAGTCCTGACAGCGATAATTTCGGGGTACCCCATTTTGTCCCGTATCGGTAGGGGAGACCGGGGACAAAACTAACACGGATCAATTGTAACAAACGGCTGCGCAACGCTGCGCATTATCGGACGCATCGGATAAGAAGTGAGCAACATTATAGACATCACCTTATGGCCATGCATTCACCTCATAGCTGAGTTTTCAAAAATACAAATTCGCCGAAACCAAATGTGATTCGCGAGTGTAGAAGTGATTTTTCGGCTGTTCGGATTGCGTCAGCTAGGCAACACAATACTAAATATTAGTGCAAACGAGCACAAGGAATTGAAAGGTACATTTTTGCAGAACATTTTAATCGTTGAGACGATCCGTTTCAGATTGTTATTAACCGATGCCACAATAACTTTGCTAATAATCATGTGTGGGGCTCGATTATAACAGTCGATCCGGGTCAATTGTACCAGCAATAATTAATATCTATCAATGTCAATACCAATACCAATATATTTTATTTATTTTATTCTAACATTCTAAGCAATCAACGATAATTTATACACATATAATTTATAACCAACCAATTGCAGACTATAACATTTATAGTAGGGTTGTATAGTTAGGCCGACTAAAGTGTCTTAGCCGGGTAAAAACAGCTTAAACGACTAATACATTTTTTAATTTTTTTAATTTAAATAAAAAATTTTCTGTGATAATGCAGCCCGGTTCTATTTCTTAATAGCGGTCGGCGAAGGATTTCATTGGTACAGGAGGATGTTACAAATGACCCCACTATACGTTACATTTGACCCCACCGCGGCCCAAATTATTACCGAATTTTGTTTGTGTTTAAAGGGGCGGTGTTCGCAATTCCGTGCTACTTTCTGCTTGACATTTTTTAATTAAATACCGAAGACTAGGTTAATGGTACACCATTGGATGCCGAAGCGTTAGACTCTCGGGTTTGTTGGTAAAAAAATAAAAAAGGATAAAAGGATTTTTGTTACTTTTGTCCCCGGTTTCCCCTATCGCGTTCGCCTTCCCCGTTTTGCCCCGCTTCCCCATTTTGCCCCGGTTTCCCCAACAATTAGTTCTTCCCTGTCGAGCGCTCCAGCGCAGGTAGACACACAAACTTTTCTATTCACAGAATAAGAACCGATATTCTATATCAACCGGTTGAATGGCTATCCGTAGCTGCTTTCAGCGAGCTCCAAGACTCGATAGGTTCCAGTCACCGTGACTAAATTTCCGATTAATACCGATTTTCTTGCGGGACGCATCCATTGTTCACCCCACTGCAATGTCGGGCTCCGCAGCCGCGCGTCGGCAAGGGAATGTCGACGACCCGCGATGTACCACAATCGTGGCTCATCCTCGAGGTGTTCCGACCGTCAGCACACAGTTTACGGCATATTGGTTTTGGGTTATTAGTGCAAGCGATGTCCGCGAGCATTGTCTTCGTCGGACACAATGGCCGCTGCTAATGGCCGTCGCGCGAGAACCTGTAACTCGTATACCATTGTGTCGTAGCATTGTGCCCGGCCTCCTATACCTATCTACTCTGTATATTGTGTAACTCCGAATCTCGCGAACTATGTCTGTCGCGCACTCACCGACGGTGCTCGAACCTTCGACAACCCTTCCGCCTATCTTGTCCCATAGAAACCGTTCGCCTTTCGTTGCCTTTTCCGAAAAACAAGACGACTCTCCTAAGGTAAAGGTACCAATGATCGGACGGTTAAGAATAGCCTAAGATTCCAGCAGTTATTAATTTATCAAGAACATTTTTTTTTCTTGAAATAACCGAAAGCAATATCAAGCTGATAGTTTATAGTTTCCAAAAGTCACCGGTTAATTATAAAAGGATAAATATTTTTTTATTACGGAAGAAAGTATCAAGAGAGCCCAAATGTACCGATCTTCGGACGCGGTTTTTCGGCACGTCTCTATATTCCGACACTGCGTGTCCCAATGTTTCGGACGATCGCAGATTTCGAAAATTCTAATGTGCGAACTTTTAGTTAATATTGACTAAAAGAATTCCTTTGCGATTTATCAATTAAATCAATGAAAACAATAATGAAGATAAGATACGTAGAAAACTGGCCAATCTAACCTTTTCGTACTGTCCGATTATTAGGTCGCGTATGTAGTACCATTCTTGTACCATTCACGCTTGTACCATTCTTCGGACACTATATCGTCAGTGTTTTAACAGAATTCAACAATAGAAAATAATTTAGGCGTAAACCTTGTGTAACCATAATGGATTTTCAATACTTCAATTCGGAATAAATCAGATCTGCATAGGAGTGTCCGAAGATTGGGACGTGTCCGAACATCGGTACCGTTACCTTAAGATACCTTCTTCCGTAAGGTTTCGTTAATCGAGACTGGAGAGACGTCAACGGCGACGAAACGAACCCGTGGGAAGCAGCGTTGATATTTCCTCGCTTCTTGCACATCAAAGATCTGATATTTCGACGAAGAATCCCATGCGAAAAGGCGGCTTGGAGGAGCCCGGATTACAAGTCGTCTCCGAGAAAATTTGTATCGCGAAGAACACGCCTTGCGCTTCCTGCTCTTCCTTAAAATTCTGTTGTAGTCCGGGGAACTTTGAAGTGCAAATGTGCTTTGCACGATGAAGCGGTGGGGGGGGGGGGGGGGAAGGGCCGTCATACCCGATGCCTGTTTTACAGAAAGCAGACGATCGAGTGACTGACGAGGAAGGCCATTGCGACGAAGTTTCTGTACAATAAACTCGGGACCGACGTGCTGAGGCAATGCTGCCGGTAATGTTCCATGAGCGAGTGTCTAACGAGGATGAGGCCGGGTATCGCGACGGAGGGTATTATAATACAGTTGAGACCGATACGCGAAGGCATTTCCCCCGGCGTGGCCAATTAACGTAATTATTCGGTATCAAGAATATGCCGAACATGGCGGATCCGCTTTCTTCCAGGTTGCATCAAAGTCTGTCTCGGTTTCAACGTAAATGAGGTTCGCGCTAATGATTTCGCGAAATTCTACGAAGAAAAATCTTATTGTTTATGTAATGCAATTAAAACGGATGAACAAATAAAGGCTGCTTGTTGTATCGCAGTAAGCGCAGCCTTTTGTGGCCGTTCGCAGTAAGTTTTCGGTATTATTGTTGAACAGATTGTACGAAAAATGGCACTAAAGATATGACGAAATTTGTATTTTTGCGAGAACGTTTAACTAATTTTTGTCCCGGTTTTCAATTAGCAGCGGTAGAGGAGAGCGAGGCGAAATGGCAAAGCGGGGCAAAACGAGACAATAAGACAAAACAAAGCAATTTTCCAATAACTTTGTGATGGAAAAGAGGGATCCAAAAATTATGAGAAAATTTTTTTCCCCCCCCTCTGTCCCCTTTTTCCCCCCTGTCCCATTTTTCTCCGCCCCCCCCCCCCCCCCTACGATTTTGGGACACCATGCAATGGTCTCGATGTACCATCAATTAAAAAAATCGCTGCCTATCGGCCATGGTTGGTCCCGTACTCACGTATGATTCGGTACAGATCTAGCCCGCACTTAAAAATGTTTGCGCGTTACTTTGATATATCGCGCTGTGAATAAACTTACCCTCGACTGCACGATTTCTGATATCACTACGACGAATCACTATTACTCTCGTCTGCCCGCCCTCCCCCCCTTCGCGCGGTGCCTCATCCGGCTCGCCGATAATTATTTACGAAATTGCGCGGAATATCCGTTGGTCGGCGAGTATCCCGGTACGGCAATTATCGTACATCTTAATAGCATTTTATAATAACGCCGTATCACGCATGGCCCCAAATAACACGTTGTCCGGGTACGCTCGCGAGCTGTGTTGGAACGGTAATAATTAATGGGGGGGCCACCATTGTTTCACGCCTCCGAAGCTACGGTGCAGCCGCCATCGAGCTCGCGATTTCGGGAATAAAGCAAAAAAGCCAAAAAAAAAAAAACAAAGCACCAACGAGAAACACGTGGCGAAAGGGTACCGCCACGTTCAAGGAAAAAAAACAATCGATCGAGAAACGAGTTAACGAGACTGCTCTGTTCGAGACAGCGTGGCGGCCAGTGGTAACGGCGCGCTTTGGTCGGACGGTGGTAACAGACAATTCCATGACGAAACTATTCGTGGTTTTCTCGACAAGTGCAAGGCGAACCTTGTTTGGTGAGCCGCGGGGTCAAATAACCAGCGTTCACCGACGTCTGGTTTCGTACGACGTTTGAATTCAATCCCAACACCCCGTTTATTCTATTCTGGTTCGAACGAACAAGTTCTTGCGAGCCCGAGACACGTGGCTCAAGAGATTGAAGAAATTCCCATGACTTCAGAGCAAACTTGTCTCTAGCGTTGCCGCGTACAGATCGGCTGGTCCGTAAATTCGGCGCATGACGTTGAAAATCGCGTACGTTGATTGCGATAAACGCGAACCTAGGGTAAATGTGGTGAATATGACCCGGTCCGTATATACCATTGATTTACGTGCTATAATCGGGGTGGACCATATTCACCACTTTTAGCCTATATTTTATCAGCAAGGTCGTAAGGTTCAAGTAGCGGTGGCAAATTGGAAATTAAACGGACGGATAAGACGAGTGACAACAAAACGAGCGGTGGACGTGTGAGCTGACAGACTTTGTGCGCTGAGAAAAAATTACATAGTTAACGCAACAATACTGACTTTTTACCATAAAAAACAGTTACCAAGGGGAACGTCTCCATACTATAGTTACGACAATCACAGAAAAGCATGGTTGCAACCATAATTATAATTTAATTAATTGAATATATACTATCAGAAACTATCTATATAGATGTTCCTCCTGGGAACTATTCGTTATAGTAGGAAACACTATCCTTTTTCTCAGTGTGCCTGATCGTGCTAGAAGGCGTTCGGTACTCACCCATTGCCAGTCAATGACGCTGAAAATCGCGTACATTGATTGCGATAAACGCGAAACTGGGGTAAATGTGGTGAATATGACTCGGTCCGTATACACCATTGATTTACGTGCTACAATCGGGGTGGACCATATTCACCACTTTTAGCCTATATTTTATCAGCAAGGTCGTAGTTCAAGTAGCGGTGGCAAATTGGAAATTAAACGGACGGATAAGACGAGTGAGAACAAAACGAGCGGTGGACCTGCGAGCTGACAGACCTCGTGCCTGATCGTGCGAGAAGGCGTTCGGTACTCACCCATTCTCAGTCCATGACGCTGAAAATCTCGTAGAGCAGAGCGGGGCAGAATCTGGCAACGGGGCAAAACGGGGTTTTTGAGCAAAACTAAATTTTCCAATAATTTCTGGATCGGACAAGGTGCCAAAACTGGGCAGAAGAGCCTGATGTATCCGATAGGCCGAATTCGGACATCCAAAAATTATTGGAAAATGACGTTTTGCCCAAAAACCCCGTTTTGCCCCGTTGCCCCATTTTGCCCCGCTCTACCCTACATTGATTGCGATAAACGCGAAACTGGGGTAAATGTGGTGAATATGACCCGGTTCGTATACACCATTGATTTACGTGCTACAATCGGTGTGGACCATATTCACCACTTTTAGCCTATATTTTATCAGCAAGGTCGTAGTTCAAGTAGCGGTGTGCAAATTGGAAATTGAACGGACGGATGAGACGAGTGAGAACAAAAACGAGCGGTGGACGTGCGAGCTGACAGACCTCGTGCCTGATCGTGCGAGAAGGCGTTCGGTACTCACCCATTCCCAGTCCGTTCCTTCATCTATCCGTCTTGGTTCTTTCTATACAGTACGCTGATTTTGTTTTTCTCTCTTCTGTTTGCACCTTCGCGCAGGGTATACTTATACCCGTCTTATTCATTTTTTCCCCTCGAACCCGCACGGCCGCGCGCTGCTTGCCGGAGTTCTCCACACCGCGATTCTTATTTAAGCCGTCTTTTTTCCCCCTGCCCACTCGTCTCTCTCTCCTCTTCGAGAAGTCTTCGATACGTGCCTACCTTACGCACTTCGGACGCGCGTTTAATTTAATTGGTATCGACGCCCCGGCAACGCTCCTCGCTCGCTTACCCGACTGACCGAAACGATATTGGATGCGAGGCAACACATCCAGGATCTCTGGTCAACTGTCGATTGGCCACTTTTCGTTATATCGATTCATTCGACAAAAGTATATGTTTAGTCGCGAAGGCGAAATAACGCCCGGAGGTATTTACACCGTTGACAACGAAAACCAATTTCACTTGGGTTTCGCACACTCTCTTCCCCGAAGTCCGTGTGGTCGAGGTTGTTCTACTTGTCTGTCATTACTTTGTCGTTCCAATGCAATTATCGCATATCGGGTTTGCGGACGTCCTTCAAAAAATTGCATTCAATTCTCCTCAATTTTTTTCACGCTATGCTGCAACATCTATATTGACCATAAACGTTTACCGGCGTGTCGTCACATGCCGGTGGCAAAGTAACAAATTGGTGGTTACGAAGCATCGCCCAGCGTCGAGGTAATTACCATAAAATATCCGAGCGGATTTGTCGTCGGGCCTTAGTTATGAAATCCAAAAGGGTAATCGAACATGAGTAAATCCAAAAGGGTAATCCAACATGGGTAAATCCAAAAGGGTAATCCAACATGGGTAAATCCAACAACATGGGTAAATCCAAAAGGGTAATCCAACATGGGTAAATCCAAAAGGGTAATCCAACATGGGTAAATCCAAAAGGGTAATCCAACATGGGTAAATCGAAAAGGGTAATCCAACATGGGTAAATCCAAAAGGGTAATCCAACATGGGAGTTAAACTCTTTTGACTCTCATTCGTCATGATCTTCTATATTCTATTTAGGGTAAAAGTGGTGAATATGGCCCACCTCGATTAACACGTAAATCAATGATATATGCACCGGGCCATATTCCCCACTTTTACCCTAATCACGTTTCTCGTTTGGATTCTGGTTGAATTTTTTTATATAGTAATAACAACGATCGCCGTATATTTCGAGGGAAAATACATAATTTATCAAGTAAAGTCTGAAGGAGCCCGGTTCCCGAGTGTGACCGAAACTTTCGCGTTTCAAGGTTTCACGGGGAGTTTTGAGGGGACGACGAGAGGCCCGGCGCTGAGTTGTTAACTTGGTATCAAAGCGCGGAGGAGCTCCTTCGCGAGCGTTGAACGCCATTCTCCTCCACGTTGCGGTTGTCGAGACCGAGATCTGGTATTACGATCAATGAGTTTGGGCTGGAGCCATTTTCCGAGCATCATATTAAGGTACATGTCGCTTAAACGGCGATCGCACTGCCGCGTCGTTTGTTACGCAACCGGAGTGGCTATATAACGAAGAGGAAGCGGAACAGACGGGAAGAAGAATAAGATGAAAAAAAAAATGTGCTTGAGAAGAGTAACGAGATGGAAGCCGGAACATAAAGTGGGCTGCGAGTGAACGAAACGGTGGGACGGGCGAAGAAGCTTGGTGATCACTCGAGGAGCGAAGCTCGACTGGAGTGAGCGAGGCAAATAAGATTGCCAGGATATGCTACATCGAATATACACACACAGAGACGGCAGTAGAGAACAATGTATGAGGAGTCACGCTTCCGCAGACATTCAGAATAAACGATACAACGGTTGGCCCTTCGAGGAAAGGTCATTAGCCAGTTTTTGGCGGATCTCCCTACATTAGACTGAGAAACAAAATTGGTTGGATTAACCAAAAGACGCGGTGACATACGTTCAAAGCTCTTGTTTGTTTGGTACAAATAAAGCATTCTTTGCTAAACGATTATATGCGTCAACTCATTCAAAATTTGTCGATTGAAACAAACATTTTTGTTGTACCAACCAAATAGACCTTTGTAAGCGTTCTTGGTTGTTGAATAATACTCACTACGTAATTCAATAACTTTATTTAACTCTCTCAACGAATACAGATCTTTCCGTTCCAGTTGCTGTGGACCAACGAACTGAATTTTATCTCCCGGTTCTCTTTTATTTTTAGATCTTCAAGCATTCGTTTTATTTCACTATCGTTGTACTACACCTTTGAACGTATGTCACCGCGCATTTGCTTAATCCAACAATTTTTTTTCCTCGGTGTACCGACGGCCTAATATGATTCAAGCGCTCATCACTGCGGGATGAAAACCACGGATAGATTGCCAACAACGTATGTTTCCAGCTAAACACTAAAAAAAATTTGCTTGCGGGCTGCCGAAGAAAAAAATTTTTGATTCAATTCTACTATCAATTCTTACAATTCCATATGATATTGAAACAACGACAGCAAAACTGTCAAGTTGACATGTTATCGTTTCAATCCGGTATGAAATTGTACGAATTCAGAGTAGAATTGAAACAGCGTTTTTACTTCATTGGCAGCCCGCAAGTAAATTTTACTTGATTCAATGATATTTTTTTTTCTGTGTACCTCCCTTTCCCTCTTGGGCCCCGACGGAAAGAGAAATTAAGCGTAGGGTCGGAAGGATCCGCGCACGACAGCTCCCTGCTAATCGGAAGTTCTCCGGAGACCGTCGAGGAAGGCAGTAAAAGTACCTAAAAGAAACGTTTCACATCTTTTAAACGCGACACGAGATTTCTTCTCGTTTCTGGCTCGATGCCCTCCCGCCGTTGCTTACTTATGCCGTTGGATCGTAAGTTGCGAGTAACTCGTCGTGACGAACTCGCATGCAATCTTGGATTATGATACACAAACTTGATAGAAACAATCTTCTGCGGAGCACTTCCCTCTTATGCAAATCATACAATTTACCACCGGCCAAGTTGAAACGCGCATTCGTGCCCGTTGGTTATGTATACAAATATAAATAATCAATTATACCTAGGTATAATGAATACCAGATAGAGTGTACAGAGATGGAGCCTCGTAGAGCCGTGGATGCTCGGATGCCACAGAAGCCCCGGAGCGTCGAGGAAACGTGCGGCCATCATAGGGATAACTCGCTTTTCCCGGCGCGTTAAAGTCGACTGTCCGGTCCTGGGCTTTCGTTGCATCCTTGTATCGCGCCGCCGGCCAGAGAGGTCCGAGCTGGAACGAGCCAGTGGAGTACGGAACGAAAGCTGGCGGAATTCCAAGTTGATCGTTCCTTTTTGCACCCGTGGGGGCGACGAGAGGCGAACCGAGAGGCAACGGACAACGGACCGAGGAACATCAAGGCTTAGCGATCGCGGAGGACATACTCGCGCGATCCTGGACCCAACGAAACGTTCCCTTTGCCGATGCTCGACGAATAAGTCCTCGCAGCCATGCCGGAGCCACGTTCGGCTGTCACCGTTCAAACTATAATCTGACCGTTCGGTGTCCGGGTCCTTACGAATCTTTCGGCGTCTTCGCTTCTGGCTCGATCCTCGGCGATACGATGCGCCGAACCTTCTCGCACGTAGCCGCGTTGGCATCCGACATGATCAGCTCTGATTCCACCTCCTCGTGCTTCAATTCCGAGCGAGTGTGTCTTCCACATGCATCATTTGGACGGCGAGCTCGTTGAGCGAAGATCTCTGTAGAGGGACCAGTGGGCGATGCACTTGAAAATTCTCACAGCCTTCTGACCCTTTACGTTGGCCACATCCACCTTCCGCGCGACTAAGAGCTTCCTGTCCGCGGAGGCCGCGTGAGAGAAGTTCCTCTCCGTCATCCGCACTTTTCTTGGTTAGGGCAACAGTGGTGAATATGGCCCACCTCGATTAACACGTAAATCTATGATATATGGACCGGGCCATATTCCCCACTTTTACCCTATTTGTCGCAGCTCTTACCCGCTATTCCGTTTCGCACAACGTATTCCTGACCGGAGATACAAATTCCAAGAACACTAATTCATATTTAATAATCACGCAGAGACATAGAAAAAAAATGGAATTCTTCGCAAAACATGGATATCGTCTTCTCGCACGTAGCCGTGTTGGCATCCGACATGATCAGCTCTGATTCCACCTCCTTGTGCTTCGATTCCAAGCGAGTGTATCTTCCACATACATCATTTGGACGACGAGCTCGTTGAGCGAAGATCCCGGTAGAGGGGCCAATCGGCGATGCACGTGAAAATTCTCACAGCCTTCTAACCCTTTACGTTG
>JAPYZC010006431.1:0-11322 GCA_030522665.1 Ichneumoninae sp. A BG-2022a | reverse complement strand
TTAAACCTTGTGTAACTTTTTTTCTGTGCATCATATAATGTTTGCAGTTACGATTACAAGTGTCATATTGGATTTTCAATACTTCAATTCGGAATAAATGAGATCTGCATAGGAGTGTCCGAAGATTGGGACGTGTCCGAACATCGGTACCGTTACCTTAGAATGCACCTACGGTCGTGCAATCTTCGAAGGCCACTTGATTTTATCAGAGAACATTTTTCTACAACGACAGTCGGTACTATAGGACTCATCCGAATGACCGTCGACAAGTGGAAGGCACGAAGCTCTTCGATAAGTTCGTTATTTCGAACACCGGTGATTGGCGAAGCTAAAGCTACTAAGAAGAGGGGGAAGGGGGTAAACGAAAAGAAAACATCTTTGTTCTCCAACGGTCCGACGTCAGAAAATACTGTGCTATTCGAAAAATATCGTTACGAGCAAGAGGTAGTATAAAATTGTAACAAACTATGATTCGGCTTTACTTTAATCCGACAAATCTTCAGCCTGTCAGCATCCCGATTCGTTAGATACTTTATTCCTGTTCAAATCTTCGAGATTCATGCTGGTCGACGAGCACTGCAGCCGGCTTTTCGTCTCTGAGATTTCGGCACCCACGAATTGTTTTTCGAGATTGGCGTTACGTTTTTGGAAAATTTCTGCCAGGTGAGATATTTATAGCACATTTACTTTATGTTGATAACTTCAATCACTCCAACCTACAATAGCAATGCTTAACATTATCCAACATACAATCGCTGAGCGAGTTGGACAGGGGGGAGATTGAGATAACTTCGGACTCACCATTTTCTTAACTTCCGTGCTTTGTATGCATCTTATGCATGTTTATTCTTCGACAATGCTACCATCTAATTCCTCAGTAAATTCAGTGAGACTCTGAGCGAGCCGACTGTATAGTATACGATTAATGATTATGTTAAGTTATTTTATTTACACTCCGATATTTTTTCTTTTTTTTAGATATACAAGTCCAATGTGATCGAAACGAGCAGAAGCAAGAGATAAAAGAGAATATACAAGGTCTCCTAATACCGGATAGGGATGTCGGGTCATCCAAGTTATGGTTTTAGGTGTACGGCCTGCGACGACTATCTCAAGAAGCCAAAATATGTGCACGACTCCTATCGCCGCTCCGACATACAGAAATGTTTTCCAGAATACAATTTGCTTCGTCTAGCCCTGAACGCCAAGCAAGGGAAAGTTGAGCAGCTTCGGTTGGACAGCGGCGTTGCAGTTCCACTGAACGGAGAAAATAATGTAAATGCAAAAACTCATCGCAAAAAGACTCTTCTTCATTGCGCCGTTGAGATGAATGACATTGAGATAACAAAGTTCCTACTGCAGGAGAATGCCAACGTTGAGGCAAGAACGGACGACGACTTGACTCCGCTCCATATAGCTGCCCAATTGGGTAACACAGAGATGGCCAAAATTCTTCTCGATCACAGAGCCAACGCAAATTCTGTGTGTGCTTCAACGTTAAGCACACTGTTACACATTGCCGTTAAGACAGATGAAGAGGCACTTGTCGAGTTGCTTCTAAGAAACGGTGTCGACATAAACGACAACGCGAAAAACGAGGGTACGCTACTTGTCCTAGCGGCCGAGTGGAACGGCCTCAAAGTCGTTAAGCTCCTCTTGAATAACGGCGCCGATATCAATGCGCGAGATAAAAACAATAAAAATATACTGTGTATTGCCGTCGAGAGACATAATTTAACGTTGATTGAACGGATACTCGAGGCTCACTCCGATCCAAGAAACAACCGGGGTTGCTTCTATACCGCGATCCACGACTCGATGGGCGAGACGCAAAGTAAGGTACTCGAGGCTCTTCAACGATATGGCTTTGGGGTCTACGACGAAGACGAGAAAGGCTGCGACTTGTTGCATACCGCTATTAGTATGGGGTGTGTGAAGATCGTCGAATATCTTTTAAATTTGGGTATTTACTATAACACCGAAAGGGAAGCAAAAAACGACGTTACGCCTCTTCACACTGCAGTGGAGTACAAGCAGATCGAAATCGTTAGGCTGCTTATAAAAAACAAAGCTAATGTAAATGCCAAAGAAGGAGATGGACGAACTCCGTTACACTATGCTATTAAGTGTGGCATGCCCGCCATCCGCTCCGTCCTCGGAAATATTTCCGGAGGCACAATGATGTGTCCTAGAACAGACGACGATATCAGAGACATTGCAGCAATTCTTTTGGATAGAGGTACCGACGTTAACGCACAGGCTAAAGATGGAACAACCGCTCTTCACGTTGCCGCTAAGGAAGGATATCAAAAAGTCGTCGAGCTACTCTTGGAACATAACGCGGAGGTGAACTGCTTTGACGACGAGAAAGAGACTCCACTGCATTCTTCCGTTAGAAACAGAAATGAAACAATCGTTAAGATACTTCTGGATGCAGGAGCAATTGTTAACGCGAAGCGAAGTGACGGAGCGACTGCTCTTCACGTCGCTGTTGAAAGGGGTCACGCAAAAGCCATACAACTTTTGATGCAGAATGGGGCTGACGTCGCCGATACAAACAACGACGGGGCGACGTCGTTGCACATCGCCGCGGCAGGCACCAGCCCGGAGATTGTTGAAATTTTGCTCAACGTTTTCGAAGATATCGACTGTAGAGACAAAGGTGGAAAAACTGCTCTTCACATCGCTACGAAACACAGAAACGTTCGAATCGTTCAACTTCTTCTTAATCACGATTCCGATATCAACCTTCTCTGCAATCAAGGCAAAACTCCCCTCGACTACGCCATCATCGGCACAGCTTTGTACAATGATCGACAGAATGATGCATTATTTGATCAGAACTTCGATTATTATTCGCCGGACGATGTTTACGACGACTTTGGCAACTATTACAACAGTTACGACGACTTTCGCAACATTTACGACTTTTACGAAGACCAGGACGATCAGGACGATCAGGATGATCAGGATGATCAGGATGATCAGGATGATCACGATGATCACGATGATCACGATGATCACGATGATCACGATGATCACGATGATCACGATGATCACGATGATCACGATGATCACGTCGATCACGACGATCACGACAATCACGATGATCACGACGATCACGACGATCACGACGATCACGACGATCACGACGATCAAGACGATCAAGACGATCAAGACGATCAAGACGATCAAGATGATCAAGACGATCACGCCGATCACGCCGATCACGCCGATCACGCCGATCACGACGATCACGACGATCACGACGATCACGACGATCACGACGATCACGACGATCACGACGATCACGACGATCCACGACGATCACGACGATCACGACGATCACGACGATCACGACGATCACGACGATCACGACGATCACGACGATCACGACGATCACGACGATCACGACGATGACGACGATGACGACGATTATGATGATTATGATGATTACGAAGATTACGAAGATTACGAAGATTACGACAACCTCGATGACAGATTTGAGGAAGTCGCCCAAATGCTCAGACAGCACATATGTAAGATGAGCGCAATGAACCGTTGGGTCAGCGACAAAAATTTACAAGCTATACATATTTCTCGCGATGACAAAAATTTTCACGTCCAGTGCAAACGCGAAATCGAATGTATGAGGCAGAAAAAGATCGGTGTTAGCAATGTTTCGTTTTACGATGTATTGACGCAGGGTATGGATCGATTAACACTTTACGCGAGAAACAAAGACATCGTGGATGCATTGGAGACGGGGGATTATAAGGGCATGTTTGATCTGTATTCTGATATGATTACCAGGCGTTTTAAAAATGCTCAAAAAAGAACCTGTCTGCTGGATTCGAGCTTGAAATCTTTGCGTTTCTTGACGGGACACGCTCTGCCGGACCTCTCGAATGTCAAGGTATTAAACTATCTAAGCAACAAGGATTTGGGAAATTTGATAAAGGCTGTTCCTCGCGACGAGAGCGATAGTTAGTACTCAGCAAACCAAACATGAAGACAGCTCGAGAACTACTCGCAACCTGTGCTATAAGAAAAAGTTGATCTATGATTCACGTATTAGTTAAATTTTTTATTTTTATATGAAAAAATAGTTCATATGGTTATAGATAAACCGTTGATTACATCGAGAAACAGAAGAGCCTTAATAAAGATAGCAAAGGACATTTGGCACTAATCTGGGATCAGATTTCGATTAAATACATTGAAAGAAGCACATTGGTGCATATGAGGAAAATTCCTACGTATTCGGATCTAAACTTTAATTTTTCTACTTAGTATATTTTTTTTCTTTTATGGATATACGGGTACACTTGAAAGTATTATATTCATATATATTATTATTTATTTTGTCTACGAGATAAGAATTTTTTCTAATGGCTGAGATCAAAAAAAGGTATAACGTTATAAAACAAATAATAACTATTTTTAGACTTTGTGATAAAAAATGATACTTTAAAGTTTATCATACGTAGCAGAATTAATATAAAAATAAATACATTTTTTTCGATTATTAATTTCTATTGTTTTAAATAATGCTCATTCCTAAACATCTCCAAGTTAGAGCCTAACAGCATAATCAGCGACAGTATAACGAATAAATTGTAGTCTCCAAACTGCTAGTGACTTGCAGCAAATATTTAAACGCGCCAATATTCGTAAACATTACGCTAGCGCCCGAATTTATCACCCAGTGCGTATAGTGTACTGTAAATGTGTACGAATATGAAGGAATTCCTTTTATGACAACAAGGATATGTGCATCGTGAATCACGGAGCGTCTACTAGAGCTATTCGTTATCATGACGTTAATCCGTGCTATCGGCATCCAGTGTTCTTATAACCAAAAAAATTCGTATTCATTTGAATTTAATCAAAGATTTAATAATGTCACGATCATGAAATGCAATTCAATCATGAGAAGCAATTCTCAGGCACTGCATAAGAAGACCTGGGGATATCGAGGGTCTCCGGCTATATTAGGACCTCCCATTATTCAACCATGCCGAAACTAGTCGTAAGGTTCTTCAGCAACGTTGATAAGCCGGGCGGGAAATTTGATAACCAAATACATATTGTCGAATCTATTCGATCATACATGCTTATATAGCTAATTGCCCTTTGACGATTTTTAATGACAATTTTTAACGATTTAGATGATAGGGATCTGGATCGTGCAACACGCCAGTGCCATTACTTTATGACGTTTAAACGGACGTAAAAAAAGAGTGCGTGAAACCTTTACGCGCGGTTGAAGGGAAACTTCTTTACTATCTACGTTACGTTTTTTTTCTTCGTCGACGATATTTATTTCTTAGCCAATATATGTACTTTCTCCGTCTTTTTATCCTGAGAAATAAATAAATGCTACGATAAACTTATCACGGTTGAAATATAACACGCGCATTTTACTTTTACTTTGAATCTGTTCCAAATATTTGTTTATTTACTTATTCGTATATTCACGGGCATATTTCCAGCACCCATTTACAGGACGATATTAATACATCAGCCGAACGTAATATTGACGACAGAAAGAGATTGTATTACAAGGCAGTTTGCACTCCAACCGTAATATAAAATTTCTTTACAAAAAAAAACATACAAGAATAGGACTAAAAATAATCCTTAATACAGATCGGTTTTATTCGATCGGAAAAGTCTCCTTCAATTTCAGTTTGAATAAGCACGAGAGAATCCCTGAAGAGATCAATAGCCCAGACATACTCGTTCCCCAACCTGGAGATCGTCGACAGCCAACTATGATAATCGTAATTCTTACGCATTCTAACTCATGTGATTACAGCACTCGCCTTCGGCTCGTGCTGCAAACTCACATTCGTTAGAAAAACGTTTTTCGCCCTCGTGGAATAATGTACTATTTTTCAATTATTAATTTATATTTTTTTAAATGATGCTCTTTCTTACATATCCGCGAGGTAGGATAATCCACCTATCAGGATAATCGGAGTCAACGTAACGAATGATGTGTATGTAGCCTCCAAGCTGCTAGAATCTTGCAGCTGACATTGAAACGCACCCATAATAGTACACATTACTGTAGCGCCCGTATTTGGCACACAATGCGCATAGTATACCGTAAATGTGTACTAAAATGAAGGAATTCCTGTAATGACAACAAGTATGTATACATCGTGAAACGCCGAACGTCTATTGGAGCTAGTCGTCATCATGTCATCAATCCGTGCTGTCTGCAGCTAGTGTTGTTATAACCAAAGAAATTCGAATTAATTTGAATTTCATCAAAGATTTAATAATGGCACGAACATGAAATTCAACGAGAAGCAACTGTCAGACACTGCTCGAGGACCCGGTGATATCGAGGGTCGTTTGAACCACAAACGTGCCCATAAGTCGGGTAGGTTTGAATTCAATATATTTTTTTAGGTTATAAACACGTATTTTGTTTTTACGATAATTTTTTGAAAATTGCGTAGTTGTTTTTTTTATCTTGTTAACACAAAAAGTCGTTTAGTATCGGTTCAGATATTAATTGCATGTTACGTTAGTTTTTTAAATTTGAAAACTGGACCTATAGCATACAAAAAAAATCCCTCGAGCATTAAAAAAAGTTAATGTGACATTACAGTGTAAACATAAATTTGTAAATTTATGTTTTACTGCCAAATTTTAAATGATTTCTATTTGGAAATTTTTATCTTAAATACCCATGGCTCGAACTAAGTTACCTCACAACGCACACAATGATTTAAGACAAATGACAGTTACAGTTTCCTACCTTACCATCGGGTGTAATTCACTTGACCTTGACAGAGTTTTTCTAAGTAAATAATGCGTGAAAATGAATTTATAGACTGTTTCCATCAACGTTTATGTGTGATTTATCGTTTCTCATAAAAATTCTCGTTATTGCATTATTATTACTATTATTATTATTATTTTCAGTTTTCAAAGAGAGATGGTTCAAGTTGAGGTACAATCTTTTGTTCTACTTCAACATAAACGATGTCGGTCAGATTGAAACAAAACCGGCGGGTATAATAGTGCTGGAAAACTATATAGTCAAGACAGACTCTGCTCTGGAGGGAGAATTCGCGTTTAGCATTATTTTTCGAGATGAACAGGAGAAGAGACACGTTCTCTCAGGACGCTCGGAAATGCAAGTAGACGAGTGGGTCAATGCCTTGAGACGGGCAAGTTATGAATTTTGGCGATCAAAGATGGTACTTCTTCAAGAAAGATTGTGTCTGAAGACCGGGAAAGACCCGCTACTGATGTATCCAAGAAATCAAGGCACCGTCAGGGACGAAGCCTGGGAATCGCCGACTTATCGTTCTCATGTTGGATCTCTTCAATCTACAACCGTCAAGAAGCCCAGCAAAGATATAGATCTTATTGATTTTTCCTAAAATCGCCTCACTGATAAAGCTTATTTATGTATAAAATTAGGCACATCCCACAATTTCTAATTAGTACCCGAAAATTAGCAGTCCGGAAAAAATATTCACAGAAAAAAATTTACAAAAAAAAAAAAAAAATCATCGTATCTGATGTCGGCAATAATTACCAGCAATGCTTATTTTTTTCTCGAGTTTGATAAATTTCCATAGTGAATAAAATTTTGGGGTACACGCTTCTTTTGAAGATGCTCAACTATGTTTTATATACTAATATATATGTAATATTTATAATCGTGCCTTCGCGAACTTCGGGAATTCTAAGTCTTGGATTATACATCAACAATGAAGCTCCGATTGTATTATATTGAAAGCCGAAAGACTTTCTCATTACATCGCGTTATTTGGAACAAAGCAAATCGCACCCCTAAAGGAACGAAATGAATTCTTGAATGACGAACCAATGAGAGATTTTATTTGAAATTTATTATGGGAAAAAACGAGAGAGGTTCTAACAACTCGGCGTGGTAAATAAAAATCGAGAAGCAAGAATCCACTTCCGGCATTTTGAAGTATCCATACTTGGTAGCGTTTCGCTCGACGCACTTAAAATTTTTTTTTAAGTACTTGGCGTCGAGACGCTACCGCGTCTCTTGATATGCGTGGCAAGGGTCAATAGAAAACACAGTACATTTCATTGAAACTTTTGCAAACAGTTTTACTTTTTTCGAAAATATCGATCATGTTTTGAGGTTTACTTTTTTTTATCGGAGTGGTATATAAGGAGTGGAAGGGACTCCAAAGACTATCCATGGTTCCTCACTTCGGACGACTGTCGTTCCAACGCGTATAAATGAACAATGTTTCGCAAGAGCTTGAAATATTCAAAGAATAGATTATAATAAGACAATATGTATACTGTATATTTATGTTATAATATATATAGGCAATAATTTTTTGCCATCAAACTGATGACTTTTAAATACTTTTTCTTCATTTTGTGAACAGGCAATGTTCTGAAAAGTAATGACAAATTGTAACGGCGGGCAAAATGTACTCTATATTAGGCTTGTTCCTGCATTCTATAGTACACAAATTTAGAAACCTTTTTGCAACAATCAGATCTTAATGAAAATAATTCGAAGACAATAAAAAAAAATCGACTCCTTACTGAGGTGGGAATAGGAACTATTAAATGGCCAATTTTTAAAATTATATATTTAATGAAAACATTCACAGAAAATACGTATTTATCGTAACAAAAAGATTTTAATCATGGCTTGCAATAATGATGATATAAATAGAAGTTAAAAAAAATTAGAAGTATCCAACAGACTATAGATTATTGAATTTAAAAAAAACTTTATTTCGCTGATATCGCTTGTATGAGTTTATTCATTTTCAGAGGCAGTAAGTTAACTAAATCCTTGCAGACGTTGAGCTCGGCTTTCATGAACTCGGCGAGTTCTTCGTTGGACTCGCAATAGTCAACGAAGAATTTGTAAGCCTCGATGCTTTTTTTGACGTTGTCGAGCTGTGCGTGCTTGTCGGGCGTGATTATTTTGTTGTACAAAGTGCCGAGATGGAAGAAGGCGAACATAGCCGGTCGCACCATTTCGTCGGAAAATTTCGTCACGGCCGGTGAGTTTTCCGTTTCCTTCAGCGAGTCCAAAAATTTTTGGTAGTACTTGATCGCGGATTGTGCGCAGTTGTTGATTTTACCGAGGGCGTGAGGGCTCGGTCTCTCCTCATCGTTCGCCCGCAGCTTGTCCAATTTTATATTCAAAATAGCAGAGTACGTTTCCGCGAGTTCGATCCAAATTTGTCGACATTCCGCCTGATAGTATCGCGGGTTCAATTCGTTGACGACCGACTCGAGAATGTCGATCCGCCGTTTGTGCATCTTGGCCTGTCTCTCCTCGTTGTCCTCGAAGAAAGCGAGATACTTGAAAGCCAGCGATATATCGCCGATAATCTGTACATAGTCCGAAGCGTGACTCTCAAAATTATAATACTTCTTCGCTTCGTCGAGCCACTTCTGTACATTCAGAAAAACCGCTCTGGCGTCGTTGAAGTCCAACAGATGCTTGTCGGTGACTTGACTGGCTATCGGTTCAATATCTTTCTCTATAGTCGAAAATTTCATTTTTTCAAAAAATTCCTTTTTCTCAGTGGTCAGTTCGGAGTCTGCGTTATCGGCGGACTCAGCGTGCTTCTCGCTTTCCGAATTTTCCGAAAGCGCTATGAGGCGCTCTCGTGACGTGCTCATAAGCAAAATTCCATATTTCGCCCAGCAACGAGCGACATCGGCGCTGCGATGCCTGAATCGCTCCCACTTCGCCGCCGTAATCTCGTCTTCGTCTTCCTCCTTCGGCGGTTCCCCGAGGGTGTCCTCGTACTTTTTCAGTATATACGAAGCCGCCGACAGATGGTGGCGTGCTTGGGTGAATGCGCCCTTTTCCATGAAAAATTGCGACATCGTCGCTGCGTTCAACGCCCAATCTATGTGATCGAGATCGGAATGATCGAGCTGTCTCTGCAGCGTCATGTGGCAATACTCGGCGGATTTGTGATGATCTTTCGTGACGCCGTAAATCTGCGCCAAGTAGTAAAGCGTAAGCGTGTGCAATTTGTCCAAAACTTCTTCGGAGCAGGGTTCCTTGTCGTCCGCGACGCCGAAGATGCTGGACATGGCGACGGGTTTTGAATTCTCCGAACTTTTGTATTCCTTGTAAATTCCCTCTGCCTGATTGAGAAACGATTCCGCCTTTGTCGGTTCGGTCCATTGAAACCAGACGATTCCCAACTGATTTAGGGCGCTCAACGCAGGCAGGACACCTTGCGGCGTCGCCTCTTTGCCGGACAGGGCATCGACGCAGCGCATCAAATTTTCCTCGCCTGTTTTGAGCTCTTCGTTGTCGATCGAGACTATACCTATGTCGAGCCAAACGATCGCGAGCATCGACGTCAATTGGTCGTCGCGTTTACTTTCGTCGTTCAACGCATCCTCGAGCTTTATCTGCATCTCTTTCAGTATATCGACCGCCTCATTTTTCCGCTTGAGCGTAGATTCGCTACCGGCCGGAGTCTCGTCTTCTCTTGAGTCGAGCAGTTTACGCACCTTTATGTACTTTTCACGGAGATCGTCCAGAAAATCATTGCGATCCGCGCTGGTGTCCATTTTTCATAGACAAATAATTTCGTTATTGTACGAGTTGCGTTATTGCGCCCGGTGAGAGGTTATGGTGCTCGCTGGAGTTTATTCTGGTTCTCAGTTCAACGAGTTAGTGCGCGATAAATAAAATTGTGATAATATTTCGGCTCTGTTGAATAGCACGCTTGCCAGGTCAGATTTCAATTCTACTCGTGCAACAGTACATAGTTGCTCTGGATTATTTGTTATTACCGTCTACGTTGACGTTCGATAAAATCGCGCTTCAAGGTTATGCGCTGACAGACCGTCGGAAGTACGGCGTATACGGCTTGCTCTCAGTCATGTCAATCGGTAAGTAACGGGTAAAATAACCACAACTGCATTTTTCGTTTCAGCAAACTTGTTGACTAGATACATATCGAAAGTCTTTAGCGCAGTTTAAGTCCGAAATCTTTAAACTAAATATCGAAGGAATCCACGGTCGAATGCAATTTCCGTACAAAATCCCCCGATAGGTTTGCATAATCTATTCAAAAAGTTTAATGGTCCAATGATTTTGTGATTAATATAAAAATCCCGATGAATGCACACATCGCACTCACTACCTACGAACGGTTAATTGACAAAACGGTTAATTGAATGGGTAATTGACAAAAATATTTGAAATATATTGAATCGCTAAAAATAAACATTGGAAAAAAATTGCCATTGTTTAATTTGTCTTAATCATCCATTGGTAAAAATAATTAGCCTTCAGGTGAGTTAGGTTGATGT
>JAPYZC010006429.1:0-14675 GCA_030522665.1 Ichneumoninae sp. A BG-2022a | reverse complement strand
TTCAATTTTCAGCTTTTATGAGGAAGCGATTTGAAAATTTCGATTTTCAACTTTATGAGGAAGCGATATGAAAATTTCAATTTTCAACTTTTTTTTCTTTTAACTCGCGCGTCGAGAGATGGAGAGTGATAAATGATCGGGCAGAAGAATATCGCACGTGGATATAGTTGCACCGGTCCGGAGCGGAGTCCGGGCGCAAGATTGTCCGTGGCACAAGACGCGAGAACGCGTAATTCTTCGACGACCTCGAGCGAGGTCGAGGGAGGCCGCGTGAGAGCTGCCTCGTCGATTCTTCGATTCGATAATAATATGTGTATTGGTATGTTTCGCTTATGGTCTCTCGTAAGGTGTGTAAATGTGTCGGAGCACGCGAGAGCGCGGGATATAAGAAATTCATGGTCAAGGGGAATTCTCGGTTCGACCACCGCGAAGATGAGAGGCTGCAAAAGTGTGAAAGAATCAGCTCGGGCTCTCGGCTCGAATTTTGTTGTTTTTATTATTTTTATTTTTTATTTTTATTTTCATTTTTTTTTACGAGAGAGAGAGTGGCATAAGAGCTATATGCCGTTAAAATTATCCCAATTCTTCGGAGTCTCTGCGGGCGGTCCGCGTTATGGCGCAGCGGTCCGGCGCAGTGGATGCAACAAAGCGGGAACGCAAAGCGAGAGCGCATTAAGCTTCGCGCGACGGGAACTGCCAACTAACCATCGGTAATTACGCCGATATTACTCGGACGACTATTAGGCTCGGGGCTCAAGCACACACCGCGAAATAAAAATAATTGCCGAAATTTCGCGACTAATTTTTTACGCGTCGACGGCTTTCCATTTTGTGCCATTAATGTGCCATTAAGATTTTTGTTTTTTGGAGTTAAGATTAATACAATTGGGGATGGCCGATCGTGATTCTATCACGCTGCGATTGGATCTTTTCGATTAAACTGAAAGAAAAAATAAAAACAGAAAACAAATGTTTTTACTGCCGTAACTAAGGAATTAATGGAGGGCGCGCGAAGGTAAGAGAGGTCGACACCGAGTGGGTGCAAGTCGATAACTTGAGAAAATAAGAAGATAAGAGAGTAAGAAAATAGGGTAGAGCGGGGCAAAATGGGACAACGGGGTTTTTGGGCAGAATGTCATTTTCCAATCATTTTTGGATGCTGAATTTGCCCTATCGGATACATCAGGCTTTTCTGCCCAGTTTTGCCACCTTGTCCGATCCAAAAATGATTGGAAAATGACGTTTTGCCCAAAAACCCCGTTTTCCCCGTTGCCCCATTTTGCCCCGCTCTCCCCTACGAGGACTCAATTATCATTAGGTATAAATCTAGTATAAGATGATAACTGTAGAAATATATAGCATTGGCAATAAATTTCTTTTAATAAGAAAATAAGAAAATAAGAAAATAAATAAATAAGAAAATAAGAAAATAAGAAAATAAATAAATGAGAAAATAAGGTACTGTAAAAGAAACGAGTGAAAAAAGTGAAGTGAAAAAAGGTTTGACGGGCTCTGGCGAGGTGTATAAAATAGGTCGGGGCAAGACGGAACAAGTAAGACATTTCTTTGTACTGTCCCGCGAACGATGGCTAGAAGTAGTCCGTTTTGCCCCGCTTTCCCCTGCCTCATCGAACTGCGCCGGCGAGGGATTTTAAAAAAATGTGAAGCTGATAAGGAAAAAGCCTTCGAGAAGCTTCCCCGTGTTATTCTGGAACGGCGCACTCTAACTCTCGTGTCTCGCGTCGGCGCGATGCCTCGGCGCATAAATTACGCATCGTGCACTCGATAACTGTGTATACGTACACTCTGATTACGCACTCGAACGCCCGCCTGACGCACTTTCCCTGTCTCCGGCACAGAAACTCTCGTTGCCGCACGGAGCGCTATGGATGGCAAAATTCTCGCACGAAGCTGCCTTAAGGCACGCGACTGTGGACTCTCGAGAGGCTATCTGCGATCTCTGAATTCTCGTGAATAAATGAAAATAATAATGATCGGCGAGAGTAATCGACGCGGCACGTGCACTGTGCCGGGTGGTCCAACAGGGCGGGGGGAGGGGGGGGGGGGGGTTGAGGAGAAAGGATTAAAACACAGTGGATAGAACAGATGCGATAGGCGAGGTGGATATATTCGCTGTGTCGGCGGGGTCTGCAAGAATGCACCCACAGGCCTCAGCTATGATAATTAGAGGCGAACAGTGACCGGCCAGGTATGATAATCTGCGCCTTACTTCTCAATCCCCCATCTCGGCGATTTCGAAACTCTATTATTGCAATCGATCTATTGCTTACATTGGGTAGGTTTGCGGGCCATGTTTTCCTTCCATTATAGAAAAATACTCGGGTCGTCCAATCTGCAATGTGATTGATTTTTCTGTTCGAAAGATCGTCGGGCTTAAAGGGCAAAAGGGTCGGGATGAGATTGGATCCGGATGACCAAAGATTTTTTTTTTTTTTTTTTAATGATGGAAATTTTTATCGCTCTCGTCGCACGTGAGTGAGAGTCTGCTCCCAGAGGCCGATTAGGACACATTCTTCGGAACCGGAGCAGACATCGAGGCTCCGTAAAGTAGATCAAGCGCTCGATCTAACGATGGGTCGACGATTAATCTTGCGGGAGTCCGATGAATGGGAGGGGGGAGGCGGGCGATCGAGAGGGCAAACTACGCTTAATTAGCGCGCCGAAGAATACCTGCACGGAGAAGGAAAGGGGACTCGAAGGGAGCGAGGAGAATTGAAAAAGACGGAGATCGAACGATTCGAGCTAAGAACCCGACACGGTCAATGGCAGAACCGTGGTTAATTATTTCTGATCACGCGCATCTCTTCCTCATAATACGGGGAAATCGTTGAGCAACGATTGCTTCTGCATGTTTGCGGATTATCCTCATAGCGAAAATCTATACTTTTCGCAAAATTGGCTGGGGAAATTCACTATATATATATTTTTTTAAACAATTCCTCGTTTAAGGCCTATATCCGGCATTTTTTTCCCACTAATCGGAAATCTGCAATTTATTTTGTTCCGATCTGAATATTTCATACAAAAACTGGCTTAGGGAAACGAATGAAAAAAAAATTGAATTAATTTTGGTAATTACGCACATAGCATGGAAATATTTTTGAAAGGTTTCAATAATATTTTTTTGAAATATTGAAAATATTTTATCAATACTAAAGAATATTTATGTAAATGTATCCGAAGTGGTTCGCTGAAACGTTTTTTAAACATCACAGCGAAATGTGAAAGATTGCATCACCAATTCAAATTGCATATACACACCACATAATGTTTCCGTGTTTATGCATAAATACGGAAACATTTGTAGAAATATTTCGGTGAAACATGGAATAAAAAAATATTTCCAAATATTTGATCACTATGTTTCAGAAATATTTCGGATGTGTTAAAAGATTAAGAATTTGATAAATATTTAAGAACCCTCTCGTTGGAATATTTTGATCGAAAACTTCAAAAAGTTACTTTCGTACGTTTTAGAAATATTTCATAAGATTTGAAACATTGAAAATATTTCTAAAATGATTTCACAATCTTTCGTGCTTTATGGGTATCAGTCTTCAATCTTTCTTGCTATCGAAGGGTTAACCATAAAGTAAAAAAAAATTAATCTACTTCATGCACATTCCATAGAATTTTTTTTTTTTATTCACCTGCAATTAAATATCTAGATCAGTACGACGAAGTTTGCGGTTGTTTATTCGTCCACAGTGTACAATAACGCAATTTTCGCGTATAGTACCGCGAATATAGATATTGAGTTACAACGCCCCGAGATGTGTATCTGTGCGATGCCTATTAGAACGGAAAACCGCTATTTCCCAGCTGATCGGAGCGGCAAAAGCCGCGATCTCTTTTCTCCACGTTGCGCGGATAGGTAAAGTGTTCCGTCGTGCGGTAGCCCGCGAAAGATCCACGAGTCTGTCTCTATCAACGGAGAAAGGTGAAGCCGCCTTCGGGCGGGGCACGACAGTGCAGTTTCGCTCCGAGACGTGCAATGCGACTGCAGCTCGCTCGCGCCTTCGTTCCTTCGTCGAGTGTCCCTTTTCTTTACTTTTTATTTTTTGCTCCGACCGAGTTCCACAAAGTTCAATAGCAAAGGCGCGGCTGTGTGGATTATTCAGCAAGGTTCCCTACTACCGTGCAAACACGATACAGCTTACGCTCGAACTAAGACAAACTGTCGTAATTCTTTCGAGCACAGTAAAACAGGTACCAAAGTTTCTTGGCCACAAATATCCACGATTCTTCTCTCGTTCATTTAAAAAATAAATGTTTGTTCATTCTACAAAAATGTTCCTTAATTTTATAAAAATATTTGTTTATTTTACAAAAATGTTTTTATTTATTTTATAAAAATGTTTATAATGTTTGTTCATGTTATCAAAATGTTTGGTCATTTTATAAAAATACATTTAAAAATTAACAACAACAAAAAATTGTGGACTTCTGTAGATAAAAAAGTTTGTTAGAAGTATAAATCTTGTTTGCTATGTAAAACACAGGCAGGAAAGCAACTACGCAGTGGAAATCAAGGTTTACGATGTACCGATTGTAAACATAATATTTATGTAAAATCCTTTTTTTCTTTTTTTTTCTACTAATTACAGGAATCTGTGGAAGACTATCGAGAGACTGCGCGGCGGCCGGAAAAAAATAGTTTCTCGACGGAGCGTAACGCACGATCCTTCTTTCCCCGGATCGAAGTGGTCGGTTACTTTTTTTCTGGGTATAACTGATTAACGTAACGAGTCACAAGATCAAAAAATAAATGAATGAAAAAATATATAAGAAGAAGTTTGTCGCTCGTGAGAAAATTGCCGAAGGACTTTTAGCACGGAGGTTCGATCGACAGTCAATCGCGACTCATCGAGAAGCGTGGGTATGAATGCGAGTAAAGCTCACACAGAGCATTGAGGAGTAAAGTTGGAAACGATCGTGTCATATTATTATTCCTGCTCCCTTGGAATTCCGCACGATTCCGAGATGGGTGCCGCGGCGTGTAACGCGATCGAGGCTGAGTCAGAAGGTTAATAGAACGTGCATGCTGTTCTCTATAAACACGGCCGATCACGAGATACGCGAATTAATCCCGCAATTAATAACGCAGCAGCAGCGAGACGGCTTCGATAATTCGCGGAAGGACTTTTTGCCCGTTGCATGATTTTTCTTTATTTCAATTTTTTATTGCAAACCTCGAACGTGGGATTCTCTTATGTAAACGATATATTTCATTCAGAGTCCCCGGAAAGAGACCTCCGGGATAAAATATGATTTATCGTTATTATGCCGCGAATATGTTTATTCGAGCGTGCGATTCGATCGGCAGCCACGGTCGTGTCCTTGCCGAGCCCGATCCAGTATACCGGTAATTATCGATCGATCGGCTATGAAAATCATGTATAAATTAACGTTTTCATTATCGCGCGATGCCGATTGATCGTTGATCTATTTATAGCCGTTTCCTGACGGCGCTACCCGCCGATTTTCCGGGAATCCTAGCGTGACGCATGTTCCTTTTTTTTCCTCTTTTCCGCTTTATTCGTCAATGTCGCTGAGTGCAGTGCGAGCATAACTGTAGTCGGAATGCATTTGATCGAACGGGATTTTCGAAAGCCTCTCACCGCCCCGGGGCTCGAGAAATTTTTAACCCGTTTGCACACGCGAGCCTTCGTACACTTGCGCGCTTCTTATTTTATCGTCTTATTCGAACCGTTCACTTTCTTCGCGGGAGAGTATCGATGCCGTTGCCTGGAGTAACCAGGCACTCCGGTTTTCGAGTCTCGGCGACGCCGATGCGGGAAACTAACGGGATTGCGGCTGAACGGATTCAACGATCGCAATTAGGCCTTTCGAATATTTATCGTGGTAGTCTGATTACGACTGATTGGCAAGATCAAGGTTCCGCTATTTGAATGGAGATCAGGGACGAGCTTTCCCGGATCGGGTCTTGGTATCGCCGATACAGTTGCAGTTCGCGTCGGGAATGTGTGGGAAAATTCGATAAACCGTTAGCGGAATGGATCGTAAGAGATTAAAGTCAGGTTCGAACTATCGGACGATATACTATTACGGTAGAACCCGATTACCCAAACCTGTCCGGACCGGGTCTAGTTCGGATGATCAAAAATTCGGATAATCGGAACGTATTTTTTTTTACCATATTATATAACAGATACATAAATAAGAGATATAGTAATGAAATAATCTAGAATGTAGAAATCTCTGATGCGCGATGCCCGACTCTACTGAAGTGGCTGAAAGAACTCGGAAAACCTAGTGTGCGAGCGGAGTGAGGCTGGAAGAGGAAAAGACGCTCTTCATCACGCTAAACCCGAACGCCGCTCTTGCCACGACGAGCAACAATGTATAATGTAACTTTTGGATAACTGAGCGTTCGGATAAACGAAGTCATGTTTCGGATAATTGAGGCTTCGGATGATCGAGGTTCAACTGTACCAAGGTAATAGAGAATGGAATATTGCTAATTCTCATAATTGTAATGGGAAATTCGATAAACCGTTCGCGGAATGTATCTTAAGAGATCGAAGTCAGACTCGAACTGTGAAATGATATAAAATATACCATGATAAGTGGGAATTGGAATATTGCTAATTCTCATAATTCTAATGGGAAATTCGATAAACCGTTTTGCTAATTCTCATAATTCTAATGGGAAATTCGATAAACCGTTCGCGGAATGTATCTTAAGAGATCGAAGCCAGACTCGAACTGTGAAATGATATAAAAATACCATGATAAGTGGGAATTGGAATACCGCTAATTCTCATGATTTTTTAGGGAAATTCAATAACCCGTTAATGGAATGGATTGCGGGAGAACAAAATGAGAGTCAAACTATGAGACGATATAGAAATACCATGTTAACCGCGAAGTTTGGTCTGCGGGACAGCGCCTTCAGTAATTTACTTTAGGTTCATAGTAAGCTGAACACTTCGTTTATGAGGAAGAGAAAAACTTCCTCGTAGAGGAAGGTTGAAACTTCTCCACAGAGAAACCCAAAAACTTATCGTTTAGTGACTTTCGATACGTAACTTTACGTAGATCTCACAAAAATGAATATATCGCCCGCTTTTCGACAGCTAATGAGGCTTGTTATTTTTTCGCTATCGAGGACTCTCTTTCTCATTTATTACACTGAGAAAAAAAAATTGTTGGTTTAATCAAGGCGCGATGACATGCGTTCAAAGATATAATTTGGTTGGTGCAACCAAAAAATCGTTTCATTCAAAATATTTTGAAATGACTGAAGCAAATAATCGTTCAGCAAAGTCAATGCTTTAGTTGTACCAACCATATAACAGTTTCGAACTATCTTACCGCGCCTTTTGGCTAATCCAATCATTTCTTTTTCAATGTATCATAAGAGACTTTCTTCCCAATTTGGAGAACCGGAAGAAAATTACGGAAATTTCCTTTTTTTCCGATTTGACCATCAGTTTGAGAAATCTAACTTATTATCCACAGATATTGGTTTCAAGCTGCCCATACACAGAAACCCATTGGCTCGCTTGTCCACGAGCCAAAGGAGAATCGAGATATTTATCTCGATCACACCTGTCGTTAATGCGTTTTTCCTAACGGCGCGTGTCCGATTCGTGCCAAGGTGCGTCTCCTCTCAATTCCATTTCTGTTTATATCTCGTTATGACACTCTTGTTCGCAGCTCAGCTGCATCGTCACGCGAGAGATCCCCCGTGCAGAGGAGCTCCCGCGCACGTGCACGCACGCCGACTCGCGACTGACATTAAAGTTTGTCTCCGCGAACGGACGATGTAAGGTCTCGTCGGAGGAAACGAGGACTCGTTGCAGCTACAGTTCTCCCTCCGCCCCTCGGCCAGCGACGATGAAACGCGCCACTGTATACACTTCGCTAAAATAACCGTCGGCAATGACTGAGCTCTCTCGGTCCTCCTCGTCGGTGCGGAATTTTACAGCCTCACCGTCGTCACATTGCGCTAACTCGAGCCGTTTTCGGTAATGCGATTTCCCAATCGACCGCCAAGAGCTCGGCGCTCCCGGGACGATTTACACAGTCTCTGCCCGCTTCAAACTGACTTTAATCATATTTCGACACGGCACGCGTACCCGGAGAGCAAACTAGGCGAGCTCTATAAAAATTTTCTCAAAATTGCTGTGCACGGTGGTTTATAATTCTGTAAAAAAAAAAAAAAAATTGCGTTAGCGTCGGTTAAACGGTCGCTTTAGAAACACATTTATAGAAGTACAAGCGAGTGACCGCGGACACGACAGCCTCGAGAGAGAGATGAAAAAAAGCGTTACTTAATTATTGTTGCTGTCGCCGAGACGACCTTTGTACTGACATCAATGACCATTTTTAGGGCCAATGCTGTAATCCTGATTCACGCGCACTTGCGGGTGAGGGTGGGAGGGGAGGGGTGTGTATGTAAGGCCGTTTCGATCGATTGTAAACCGTAGCGATGTTCGAGGCTCGATCGAGACGAGCCAATGCCGATCGTTAACTCCAGATCGTCGACTCGTTTTCATTGGACGAAAAGCGATTTACCTCGACGATGACACGGCTGTCAAGCGGAGTGCTAATTCTCGAAGTTTCACTTACGCGACGAGTTTTCGAACGGTGTAATTATTTTCGAGCCGATTCACGATTTGTCGGCGGTGTTTCGTGATTTTTTTTTAGTCTTGTTTTACTTTGTCGTTGCCAAACGGGTGACAAAACTCACCCCAAGCAGCATTCGAGTCTCAGTCGCGGCGGAGGAAAATTAATGGTTCGGATCGAACGGTTGGTTTCGTCTCTTACCTGGAACAGAAATAAAAACGTAATTAGAGGATAGATTCTTACTTGGAAATATCGTGATTTGCATGAGGTATGGACGAAGGATCGTGGAGGGTTGCGCAGAACGATTACGGATTGCGTGCAGTCGCGGATAGCCGAGCGAGGAAAATATGTAGTTCGAGGTTGCATAGCGACCGCTTCTTCATCTGCATCGCGCTAATACCCGCTCGATGACTGGCTCGGGATCAAGTTCGCCTACTAACCACGATACACAAGACGACTTCCATCGTCGCTCAAACTCGCCGAAGCAAATCGCATACATTTGCATGTTTTAAACGTGACTCGGGGAGCGTTGGAGTACGTCGAGGGGGTTTTTCTCACGATATAGGAATACTCGTTTTTGCACACTCCGACTCCCGATTGCAACGACTTCGATACTTTCTGACTATGACCCTAAAGTAGGGTGGTCTCTAAATTGAAATTTTTTTAATTTTCTGGGGCACACCCAGTATTATCGTGAGGTAGGAAATAAAAATGCGACGTGCCAAGGGTCTCCGAAATGAATGCATTTTGTACGGATTTTTTTCTTATTAATTATTAAAATAGGACTTACTCTCGTTTCAGCTGTTAAAGAGAATTAGATAAATAACATTTCTCGTTCGTTCGTCGACAGAAATATTTTATACCTTTTCACCATTGCAGGAATTTGTCGACTCCGTTTACCAGAAATGACAAACCTTAGGGTTTTTTAAATTTAATTTTTGTTGCAACAAACATATATTTTCAAATAAAATATTCGGTTATTTTTCCGCGGCGGATTTTCGCATTCTTCAACGTTATGTAACTATTAGATATAATTATTCGAAAACTTTGTTTTTTTCACCTCGGTAGCGACCTCTAAAAATGCTTACTGTAGAGGTTTTTTTTTACGGTGTGGCTCCAAGGAAATCTCGAATCATTCATCATGACTTTAAATTCGATGTTCCAAAGTTTTTAATTTTTTAAATAGCCGATAGCGATCTCTAAAAATGTATTAATTTCATGAACCCTTTGCACATCGCACTTTTATTTTATATACCTCACGATAATACCTGCTGGCCCTCAGACAATTCAAAAATGTTCAATTTAAGGATTACCCTACCCTAAACTCATAATCGGATTTGCAATATCATTAAAAAAATTTTATTAAAAAAAGTCTGCATTTTTCACTTTTTTTTTGTTCATCTTTCATACAATATATATATATATATATTTTTTTAGGTAGATGCTGCGCGGTTTTTGAGACGGAGAATCGGGCTACGGCTGCGCGCATAAATCGTCTAGGAGTTGAAAAAAAAAAAATAATGAAAAATCCTAGGAAGGCAGAGAGAAGCCCGAAAGCAGGAGCAAAGATCGTGGCAGTTTCTCGTGATTTGTGAAGGAGGACTCCTGCCGACGCGATCTCTCCGTTCCTCCTGCTTTCGCGGGCGCGTTCGCTGCGTCGAAGCATCTCTCAAGGGAGAAGCGGAGACCCTCGCGGCAGGAGCAGCAGCAAGGAACGACAAGGAACAAAGTGGGAACAATGTATGGAAAAAAGATAGGAAAAAAAAATTGTAGAGCGCAAAGAATAGAGGAGATAGCACCGTCGGAGAATCGAGTCCAGAGAATTCCCAGTTCGATTCTCGCCAAAGGTTCGTTCTCGTCCTTTATTTATTTCTTTTTATCTCTTATTTATTTTCTTTCCTCGCGCTCGACTTCTAGGACGAATTCCAGGAAGATTTTTGTTTCTGCTCCTCGGTGGCCCTCGGATCGCGACCTAAGTCATTTCTTCGTCTCACTCGCTCCCTTCTCTCGCTATCTTTGTGTTTTATACTTCTCCAAGCTCGTTCGTCTCCTTTCAGTCGCGGCGAAAAAAATAAATAAAAAAAATTCACCATTTAAACGGAGGTCGAAGGAGAATTTCAAGGCTGAATTTTTGGCCCGTAGACTCGGTAATTTAACTTTTGAGGCTGACGAAGGTGAAGGTCGAAGTGGGCGTTCGCAGTCGAAGAACGTCAAGGATTCTCAGGAGTCTCGAAAATATATAGATATATTTTACCTGTTTCTGCAAAGCCGCGAAAATCAAGTATATGCAAAACAATATGGACTCGAAACATATGTTATATTTACCGATACATATAATGTACATTTTATATTTTATATTTCTCCTTTCGAAAAATAAATGATAAATTTTTTATATACGTCACGTGTAATATTTTTCTGTTTTTACAGGTAAAAAAAAAATAATAATAATCGTGACGAAAGTGCGAAGCTGTCCAGAGTAAATATCCTCTGCTGCAAAAATCGTGCAAGTAAGAGCGTTTGCAAAAGAATGTGAGATGCAGCGTATAATGTACATTTATATTTTATATTTCTCCTTTCGAAAAATATATTATATATTATTTTATACACGTCACATACAATTAAAAAAAATGTTGCAGAGCCAAAAAAAAAAACAATAACAATCCCGAAAAAAGTCCGAGGCTATCCCAGAGCAAATACCCTTTCGCTACATCATCTTACGGTACAGTAAAAAGCGTGCAAGTCAGCGAGAGTTTGCAAGAGAATGCGAGATGCAGCGTAGTTGATCGCAAAACCGGGGAACATTTGCCGAAAATATATATGTATTAACTATTTCTGTACCCCCGCGAAAATTCAATGTATGTAAAAATATGTATTCGAAATATAGAATATTTTTCGATACATACAATGCACATTTATATTTTATATTTCTCCTTTCGAAACATAAATCATATATTATTTTATACACGTCACATACAATTAAAAAAAAATGTTGCAGAGCCAAAAAAAAAATAATAACAATCCCGAAAAAAGTCCGAAGCTATCCCAGAGCAAATACCCTTTCGCTGCATCATCTTACGGTACAGTAAAAAGCGTGCAAGTCAGCGAGAGTTTGCAAGAGAATGCGAGATGCAGCGTAGTTGATCGTAAAACCGGTGAACATCTGCCGAAAATATATATGTATTACCTATTTCTGTACCCCCGCGAAAATTCAATGTATGCAAAAATATGTATTCGAAATATATTATATTTTTCGATACATACAATGCACATTTATATTTCATATTTCTCTTTTCGAAAAAGAAATCATATATTATTTTATACACGTCACATACAATTTTTAAAAAATTTTGCTGCACCAAAAAAAATAATAATAACAATCCCGAAAAAAGTCCGAAGCTATCCCAGAGCAAATATCCTTTCGCTGCATCATCTTACGGTACAGTAAAAAGTGTGCAAGTCAGCGAGAGTTTGCAAGAGAATGCGAGATGCAGCGTAGTTGATCGTAAAACCGGTGAATATCTCCATTTCCAAGTCGTGGGCGTTCCGCACGAGTCAAACGTACGTACTGTGTGCATACACGTATACCCCCCCCCTCCCCCCGGCCCTGATCGCCAACTGCATACCTGGTTGTGTGGTAGAACAACATAACGTGGCAACTATACGACTTTCGATGCATCGAGAGTCAACGAGCAAGCGAATGGACGAGCGAGGAGCGCACACGCAGTGACCGTGTGTAACCCGTACATGTGTGTCCAGTATAGAGTAACTGTTGGGAATAAGTAGGCAGCCGGGTCGAATCCGAAGTGGGTGACCCGGTCCCGGAACCCGTTTTGTCCTTCCGTGGATCCTGGCGCCGCTCTGCAGCTTGTACTCGACGGTTGAACGCCGGTCAACGGGACACAACAACCCGCCAGTTTCGTACCCGAATGGTCCATCAGGAAGTCGTTGTCCCCGACGGACAAGCGAATCAACACTTTCTTCTCGAAACTCGACACGCGCTTGTAACACATTCCTCGTAAACGGATTGGCTATGCATTTTATAATGAAAAAAAAATTCTTTTCTAATCGTCGAGTATCGTCGAATGGGTAATTAATTTTTTTTCTCTAACGGAGCCGATGAAGATAAAGCTGCATGGTGAGTCTTAGCTCGGCATAAAAGTACACGGTAACTATCGTAAATTAAAAAATCTTAATTAAATAATAATTATTATTATTACTTTTTAATAAATTTAATAATATTAATTAAATTGTTAATTAAATAATAGTAATAATAATTAAATTGTTAAATTTATTATTATTATTATTTTTTTTTTTATTATCATTATATGGATGGTCTAAACAAGAAGGCATATAAGGCTGTGTTACACAGTCTATATGCAACGGATCGGCTATGCATTTTATCATGAAAAAAAAAATGTTTTTCTAATCGTCATGTATTGTCGAATGGATAATTAATTTCTGTCATAAACGGAGCCGATAAAGATAGAGCTGCACAGTGCATCTTAGCTCGGCACAAAAGTACACGGTAAAAATGTTAATTCAATTATATATATTTTTTTACTTATTATATGGATGGTCTAAAACCAGAAGGCGTATAAGGCTGTGCTTGTACACAGTCTATATGGCATTATGGTAGGAAGCACTCGATATTGTATTATATATAGATATAATATGGCAATATAGTATTTCATTTTACCGCTACTATGACCCAGTTGCGAGATGCTACACCTCTCGTATTTTCGCTCGTACTCGCAGGCCTTTCATCGGCTCGCTCGATCGTCAGATCGATTTGTTTTCGAACCCTGCGCCTCCTTCGGAGGAGATATAATAACTCATATCGTAAGACAGTAGTCGTAAAATTAATCACACCGTTGTTAGGATGAAAGAAAGCTGCGATGAGATCGTTGCATATTTTATATATATAATATATATGTGTGTATATATACATATATATATATGTAAAATTGACCACGAGTAATAAATGCTGGCACGGTCTTCCAGTAGAAAGTGGTCCGAGCGTCAAATACCATAACGGATCGTTTCGCGCCTTCGAGATATAATCGACCAAATATCGCGTGAAGATTTCACCTCTCTCTCCCAATTCGTTCGACATCGAATTTTATTTTTATCCTCGCACGGTCCCGAAAACGGTGAAATGACGCCGGTCTTTTGACCGAATGACCGCGGTAAGGATTACCCGAATTCGCATCTTAGTCTGCACAATTCGCGCCCTACATAAACATTTTTCGGATCCGTGAAAGTCACTTCATTTTCCGTACCCGAGCCATTCGCCTTAAGGTGATGTGAAACGACTCAGTTGGTAAACAAAATTTGTAATTAATGCGATTCGGAGACTGTAGACTTTTCGGGAAAAAGCGTAGCATTAGTCGATGTGCAATTTAATACCGCGTTCGATGATGCTTCCGTTTTATGCGAAACGTCAAGGTTTTAAGGGAATACGTCACGGATCGCCATTTCTTAATGGTGGGGGGGGGGGGGGCATGTTGATAGTAACGGTTGACACCTAGGTATCTATTAATATGCAGGTTCAAAGCTCCTTCAACTCGTAATATCTTCGAAAATCTATGGGCACAGCTCGATTTTATTTTTTTAATACGTCCCTAATAATGTTGTAATCTTATTTTAGAAAAAAATTCGAATACAGTAGTCCGGAAGTATAAATTTTTGTAAAAAAAAGAATGTTGCTTTTCACGCGTCACAATATGCAGCTCATGTTAATTGACATAATTTTAAACTCATGTATCTCGGAATCCATGTGGGGAAAAAATTATTAGAAATTCTTATAAAAAACCTTATTCATTGCTTCATAACACTTGCGATTGTTAGTTTCAGAAATAGAAAAGTCGTTGTGTGACGTATTTCCTTAAATGGCATTGATTCGAAAAAAGCGTTTATGTCTCTCGCACTCATATGTCACGTGGTACATCTTTCACATGGCCTTAAGGTAGTACTAGCACAATGACTGACGCCGCCTAAGTTCGAGAGAAAAAAGACAAAGATTACAAACACTTCTCGATGAGAAAAAAAATCTGAAAAAA